>JARJDW010008847.1:0-12252 GCA_030264715.1 Adinopsis sp. GC000173 | reverse complement strand
ATTATTGTTCCGAATTCTATCAGATGTCAATCAGAATAGGGGCTATTGTTTCCGTTCGTGGTCTGAGCGCCGCGCACTGATATCGCACGTTTCAGCCAAGAAGAAGAAAAAAGCAGACCGAAACACTTGCGAGATAACACTAATTTACTTCAGATTTATAACCAAATAAAATCGGTTGCGCGCTTATCGCGCTCGAACGCTACTCGACCGGCCGCGTCGATAAATTTTCGCGCACGGAAACAAATTATTTTAATAAAACAATAATTACTCACTTTCCGTAGATAAGCGCACACGTAATTTATGTCCCTCTCTCTCCAACAGAACCAAAAAAAAGTCAATTTTTGAGCCGCCCTATATAAATTTTCAACTTTCCAACTCGTGAAATTTGCATAATGAATGATGATTAAAAACATCACATTCGCTCGCACAAACAATATCATTAGCGAACGAAAAGTGCCTAATACCATTTTGAGCAATTTATTACATTAATTGCGAATAAACATTATGAAAAATTATTTAACATATTTTAGCGATTAAGATTTGCGCGATTCTAATTGAAATTGATCGGGCAAACAAGCGCGCGCGCCGTCCGCATTTTATTCTATTAAATTTAAACTGGTGTTTGAGTATAGATTTATTTGTTTCAAACTGCTAAAAATGCGAAAAGGCGTTTCGATTAAAATAATGAAGTTATCCGTTTATCATCGATTAGATAAGTGGCGTACGAAAAAACACCATCCGCATCCATCCATCGCTATTAATTTGCACCGAATGCAACTTTTTAATCAATACACACTTCAATTCTTCTCGTCGAGAGAAGAGAGAGATTTTGAGCTGCTGCGCGCAATCAAGAAAACATTTCGACGAATTAAATTCATCGGTGCGGGAAAGTTTTGCGAACGCGTGGCTCGAAGGTACAAACTTAAAGTTTAGGACGATATTTTATTGCAAGTTATAATTGATGATAAAATTACATGGTATAATTTTCAATTTGTATAATTATTATTAAATCGTTTCACTTTCGCTAAACGATGATAAAAAATTTAATGCACTAATGCTTGTTTTTGATATTAAGTGCAAAATGTAGCAATTTTACACACAGAAATAGAAATTTACGTTTAAGTACTTAATAGCTAACTAATTTCTTTGAAAAATGTATTGCAATGACAAAAAAATCTATACACTAACAGTTCTATAGATGTTTGGTAGAAAAAGTGGTGACTTTACGCACTAGAGATGTAAAACTTTAACATATTTAAAGTAATTGTTAATGTACTAAATACAAAAAGTGCGTTAGGCACTGAAAAGAATTCCATAAAGTTTTGAAAAAACTATTTTTATTTATTGGTGCGATAAAAATTGATTGCGAATATTATAATAAATTAGATAAATTGATAGTTGTAAGCCATAGGGGAATAATTTAATATAAATCACCAACACGATGCAAGTGACAGTGACGTTGAAACGAGCGAACATTTCTCATTTATTTAAATAAATATTTACATAGATAGAAAAGTGCGCGCGCGTTGTAAATAATAAAAATCAAGGTGATAATGTCATTGTATAAATAATTGACGATAAATCTACAAACGATCGATTTCAAACGATTATTGTAGAAACACTTTTTTGACCTTTACAACAAGATTTCAATATTCTTTTTTATTTTGCTGGAAAATTTACAAGATTATGAAAGCTATGGGAATTACTTTCAAAAACAACAACAACAAATTGATTTTGATTTAAAGCGTAATTACATAAATTTTAATGTAACTTTACTGCATATTATAAAACTTTCAAATCGTACATAAATTAATTAACGAGAAAGCGTTATATATATATTTATAGGCAAATTTTTTGTTGTACAAATCTATTGTTTGATGTAAAATGTAACTTGACCTTTCCCAACTCGCTTTGTTGCTCTCGCCTAATTAACTAACTAACGCGCTTACTTCACAATTAGTAACTAGCGTAATAAGCGCCCCTACACACGAAACTATTTCGTTTCGGCAAAGAAATAAAAAAAATGCATTCGATTTTCGAGTTTTTTGAGATCAATCTCAATCTATTCCCATCGAGGGATGTGTGTAGTCGGAAAATTTGAACAGCGAACTTTAAAACACCACCACCAACAACTTTCGAGTGTTGTGCAAATTTGCCAACCGCAAAAAAGCGACAGATGCATGATTTGTTTCCATCCGATTACTTTACCGAGGTTACAAACTTGTTTATTAGATTTTTAAATGATAATTTGAAATATCCATCCATCCAAAATTTAGTGTTTAAGAGAGGCTATCTTCCTTCTTGCGGCTGCTACAAATAGAATGTATAATGTTATACAAAACGTAAAAAAAATACGAAAAAGGTCATTCAAACGTTGAATTATCGCAATAGATACTAATGCGGTGCTCAATTTAGGCTTGGTGTGTTGGATGTACAACAGCAACAACAACAACGTGACGACAGCGGCGCACGATGCACATTCTAGGATGGAGCAGAACAATGAAATGTCAGTGGAGGAGCGGTCACGCCGTTGCAATTCACTCCGCCGGCCATGAAATATCGAGTACACTGTAACTGCCGTCTGCGAAATCCTCTTCGCGTGGATGTAAATTACAACAATTGGGCAACAATATCTATCAAGTCTTAAACACGCGTCGATAATACAGTTTCTGCGCAATATGATAAGAAAGATGGGTGAGATAGTTAGTGCACATCACATTACCGTCTGCGAAATCTTCTTCGCGTGGATGTAAATTACAATTGGGCAACATGATTTCTATATGAACTCTTAAACACACGTTGGTATTACAGTTTCTGCAATATGATAAGAAAGATGGGTGATAGTTATGATTAATCATGATTTTTTTGCCAATCATCGCCTGACACTTTCGTCTGTGAAATCTTCTTCGCGCAGATGTAAGAACTCGCTTCTTAAACACGTTGGTATGAAAAATTGGTGATGGTAAATTACAATTGAGCAACATCGTCATCTATATGACCTCTTAAACACACGTTGGTATTACAGTTTCTGCAATATGATAAGAAAGATGGGCGATAGTTGAGATTAATCATGCTTTTTTGATAACTAATTAAATTTTTTAAATAATTTTAGAACCAATCATCACATGACACGTTCATCTGTGAACTCTTCTTCACGTAGATGTAAGAACTCGTTTCTTAAACACGTTGGTGATGGTAAATTACAATTGGGCAACATAATTTCTATATGAACTTACAGTTTCTGCAATATGATAAGAAAGATGGTGGGTAGTTAGTCCGGCCGGGCGGTAATTAATAAGGCCATTAGGATGCCGCGCCGCTATAAAGCTCAATAGATATTATCACCTCATCGGCAAACATTGAATCATTCGCTCGTTAAACGACGAGTAATATGGCGAATTAACTCGCGCGAAACTTTATTTCGCCATTAATTTGCAACGAGCACACAGTTTCGCCCCAGAAACGATTGCATCAGCAGCAGTTTTATTTTTTCTTACAAAAAGAACAAGATGCGATGAAGAAAAGTGTATCGTGAGTATGAAATGGAATTAATTTTGTAAATATTCTCGTTTCTCTTCACTCCACCATCTCTCTCGCATTTTATTGTTCGGAATTAGTTTTCGTACGTTTCACGCAGAATATTAATGATTATGTTCAATTGTTTTGCCAGTGAATGTATCCTAATTGATTTCCTAATTTAATTCTCACCAGCGTTCGTCTTCGTCTTATTATATTATTGTACATTTTATTTCATCTTATTTTACTCTTTACCAGCCCGAAATTATGATTGCCCAATGTGCGAATTACAAACACAAATATTACCTGATTATTTATCGATGATCTAACATTTCGGTGTCATCATTGATGGCGCAATCGTGCATGTTTTCATTTGCATCGCCCGCAATAATAATAATATTGATTCATTTCGTACATTGAATTAATTAACGCATTAATCAGCTGGCAAAGACGTATCGGCTGCAATTATAATAAATTGTTGCGCATCAATTTCGGCATGCAATTGTTATTTGCGGTACAAACACACTGTTCTTCATTGATTGATGGATTTTTCAATAAGATTTATTTTTAACATTTCGTCGTTTTGAAAAAAAATTGGAAAGAATATGATAAATCAAATAATGTGCTGCTGCTCTGCTTTTTTATATGATTAATTGCGCAGTCATTTCGTTATAATTATAGCAATTTTTCCTCATATTTAACTTTCTATTGTATTTTTATTGAATAGTTTTCTAATTGATTCGAGTTGATTTTTTTTATTTAATAAATAAAAATCGACGTTTTGTTTATTCAATTCACGCTATAAGAATCAAATAACAATTTATCAAAAAAAAATTGCGTTGTGATTAATTATTTGCCGAAAAAAAAAATTTGAAAGCAGCATTGCAGAATTTAGCGAGCGCTCTTATATTTATGTAATAATAACGCGCGCGATGATTATTCATAACAAATTAGCTATGCTTTTAATCAAAGAGATTGTTACCACTTTTATTATTATTATTAAATAGAATAATCAAATTAAAAAGTAAAAGTGCGCTACCGAAATTATTTGTGCCGCTTGTCAGCTACTTATTTATTTATTTATTTAAAAAAAGCATACAACAATTAATTAGTAAGGATAGGGGTAGGCATTTAGCCCTTTTGTGTTTTGAGAGTGGACGATGTCACAAACAAGCAGCAAGGCGTTGTCGTTGTCGTTGTTGTTGTTGAATTATTCACCACGATCGTGATTAATTATGTATTGAATTTATTGAAACGCAAAATTTTCATCATTTTTTTAGCAGAAGAACAAAAAGTGAACAGAAATTGGCAATTTCCTTTTAGTTTTTCTAAAATTAAAATTAAAACCAAGTGAAAGAAGAATAATTTTGTGATTATTTTGCCAAACAAATGTATAATTTTGACTAAATGATAATAAATTAATTTAAATTTCAAAATATTTATAACAAAAATGCGGTTCTTCAATCAAGCGCGAATAATTGCTGGCATATTCTGTGTGTGTGCGTTAAATAATCAAAACAATTTAATTTTCTAATTTGGAAAACAAACAAAATGTGAACAGAGATTGACAATTTCCTATTAGTTTTTCTAAAATTTGTTTGATTTTTTTCAGATATTTCCAAAAATTCCAGCTGCACCAAGTGAAAGAAGCATAATTTTGTGAATATTTTGCCAAACAAATGTATAATTTTGACGAAAAGGTAATAAATTAATTCAAATTTCAAAATATTTATAACCAAATTGCGGTTCTCCAATCAAGCGCGAATAATTGCTGTGTTATTTGCGTGTTAAATAATCAAAACAATTTAATTTTCTAATTTTATAACTGAAATTGCTATCAAATATAATAATAATTGTCCAAATCATTTTCCATGCATATCATGAATTCGCAGTGTGCGAATTTTATTGCGAAATAAATTGTATGACTTTTACCTGATAGTATACTATACGTTGAACATTACGAGCAGCAGATGATAAAATTACGGTTGCATTTACGATTCAAATGCAGATTTTAGTAGGATGGATGGAATGTAAATTATAACTGTTGAGGAGATTAAACATTGCAAATTGTATTATCTATATATAAACTAATTATCAAGCGGTTTTGACACATATTGCCCGGCTCATTTTATCGCTCAACGTATATACGAGGCGCATTTAAACCTACAAATTACACACAAATTGAGAAATAAAAATTTTAAATCGTTTTAATCAATTTAAATCAATTGTATTTACATCAATATTAAAAATTACAGTTCTACCAGATAATTTTTTTTTAATAAAAGCCCAACAATACTTCTAAAATGCTGAATGTATGGACAGAAGTTGAGATTGGCCCGTTTTTTAGTATTTGCAGGATAAATAATGACGCAATTTCATTATTAGACTTCTAATCAGAATTTTAAAACGTTAAATATATTTAAAAACATTATAAATGTATTAAATTATCCTTGTTTTTTGCAAATTTTAGGCGGATTAAAAATGGGACCATGCGAATATTCATGTGTTTGCACTATACCTACTACTACGCAGAGAATTTTTTGCTGCAGGCAGGCAGGCAGGCAGCGGAAGGAAATTTATGTGTGTGCGCATCTACGATACGCGATACAAAAAAAATATATATGTATGTAAAATGATGGCTTTGATGTCCAACATTCTCCCGTAAATCTTATACACATATATATGTTTTTTTGCCCGTTTTCGTCTTCATTCGAATAAAAATTGATATTGCGTTGGTAAGCAGCGTAAAATCAAAAGGAAAAGCTTTGAATAACATATTCGTGTGATTGTAAATCTGTTCAGTTTCTTCTTTCTATTTTTTTCTTTCTTTTTTTTGGTTGTATGATAAACTAGTGAGGCAAAAAATATTGCCTTTGTGATAAAAGTTAATGTTTTTGCGACATTATGCGCCGCAATAAACCACAAATTTATTGCTGGAAATATTTAAATCAATCCCCTCACCCCCAAAAACGCAACGAAAAACTTTTTTAAATGGTTGCGCGATTAGTAGCGCAATTTTCGTCTAGCCAGTTCCTAGTTAGCATTTACAAACAGAATTAATCTTTTTTTTGCTGCGTTTTAAAACGTAACGATAATGGTTAAGCAAATTACAAAGCAATAAATTAGAAATTGTGCCATTTGCGATTATTTTTTTCTTGTTGCAATCTTTCATGCTTCAAAAATAATAATTACATAATGTATTTTAATTTAGATAAAGTAAAGTGCTCAAAGCGTGTGTGCACAAAAAATTGTAATATGAAAAGTTGAGTTTGTTTTAGATTTTAATACACAAATGCAAAAGTTTGGCGAAAATGCCTTTTCAAACACAAGTTATATAATATTTAGCCTATAATGCAAATTTTTTGCTACATAAAACTTCAATATATTGCTACTTAATAAACAATATTTCATGGCATGCATTTGCGAAATCAACTTTTCTCGCTGAATCACATTTGCATTGTTCGAAAAGTAATCAAAGACAATGTTTGTCGATGACTTTAAATTTAGAATTTAAGAAAAATGAATAAATACCATTTTTTATGCAATTTAAATTGATATTTTCAGATATCTTTATGGTAAGCATCTACAAAACATGAAAATTTGAGTTTGACACCAAAAATTGGAAAAATTTTCTATGATTTTTCAAAACTTTGGTCTAATTTGAGCAACATCCTTCAAAAGTAGATGCAGAAAAATACAAGAATTCAAAAAAAACGGTTTTATTTTTTATCATTAATTTTTATATTTTGAAAATTAAGAAATCTTCACTCGATTTTTGTGATTTTCGAAACCTTTGCACATTTTTAAATGAACCAAGAGAGCGAGTATGTAAGATGAACGTGCCTACATATTTAAAATTTATAATAGTTTGATGGTGGCGAGATATCTTTATGGTAAACATCTGCAAAACTTGAAAATTTGACTTTGACACCAAAAATTGGAGTTTCGAAAAGTTTCCGATGATTTTTCAAAACTTTGGTCTAATTTGAGCAACATCCTTCAAAAGTGGATGCAGAAAAATACAAGAATTTCGTCAAAAGAAATCATTAATTTTTATATTTTGAAAATTAAGGAATCTTTTGTGATTTTCAAAAAATTTGCACATTTTTAAATGAACCAGGTGAGCGAGTGTGTAAGATGAACGTGCCTACATATTTAAAATTTAAAATTGTTTGATGGTGGCGAGAGAGGGAGAAAGAAATGGGATGAATGCGGTGAAAAAGACAGGATGTAAACGTAATTGTGCCGTGTGGCTCGTGTGGTGCTGGAAGGAGAGAAAGAAACATGGCACATGTAAAATTCATAAGAATGTTACCTTAGACGAAAATTTATAGGGCACTTTATTATAATTGACAGCCTCAAAAGAAAGCGTACACTAAGCAATATACACATCGATCAAAGACGCAACGAGCAAACAAAACGTTGTCATGTACGGTGGTATTAAATAAATGTGCAAGTTTCGGTTGGATTGCACTTTATATATAGGTATATGTGTGTGTGTGTGTGTGTGTTGGAGGCAATCAAAGCAAAAGCGCATTTTCCTAAAAGGAAGGAAGAAAGGAAGGAAGGAAAACTACGCTTTGGTTAATGACAATCCATCATTATCCTAGCAGACATTTAGATTTAGATTGCAGGAATGATTACATTCATTCCAGGCGACTCGTCAAAACCGCTCGTTCATCAGACTTAGTATATATACTAACATCATGAATATCTAAGTATACACGACGCCGACGACTGAAAGCGCTTTTCATTATTTTTCCTTTTAATTACAGGTACAAACTTTGATCATTTATCAAATCGCTTTTGTGCGCGAAGCGCGCAATGATAAATAACACACTATTTATTACTCGTATACTACATTAACTGCCTAATACAATTATAAATTAATAAAAATTATGCTAACCAACAAACATTTGTTGCTTTTTCATAAGGGAAATCGTAAATCCGCTACTGATTACGTGTTTTTTCGCTAGATTAGTGAAACAAGAATAAAAAAGCAAAAAAGAACGTGAATCGAGCGATATTTTTGTTAAATAGAGGGAGAATTGGTGGCGCATTATAGTAAAAATATTTATTTGAGTGATTATGTGCGCTTGGTACAAATATTTTACGAAGCAATGTAACAAAAATACACGTCATTACATTGCGCGTTTTACCTTAAAGTACTAAATTATTTATTTTATAAAGTGGTTTTCAATCATATAGAGGATAAATATTTGTGCAAGGAGCGACGACGACGACGACGTTTCGAGAGCGTTCGAAGAAGGAAGTTGGAAGAGAGTAAGGAAGAAAAAAATAATAGATATAAGACTAAATGTTTGATATTGCACGAAATGACAATAGCGCGAGCGGCCACCAACAATACAAATCATCAACGAAATTGAAAATGCTAGATTTGCTTGATGATACCACTGTACACAAGCCGGCCTTTTTAAAACGAATCTAAGAAGAAGGAAAAACTACAAGGAAGCACATTGTACAAGTTCAACAATTGAATCGGTTGAATTTTTACCCCCATCCACCATTATCATTAAAATATTGATTTAGCAAGAATGAAAACAGAGCGAAGAACAACTTCTTACTAACAAAAAGTTTTTTTTACAATGATATCGCATTGTGCGCTAGGAAACAAAAAAGAATTTTATTCATCATCGCAAAATGATGTAATTTCCTTACTCGCTTACTGACTTAGGTACATCGTTCGTGCATCTCCTTCCTAATCGGACTAATTAATGGAACTAATTAAATAATGCATTCACGAGAAAGTCGTATATATAATATTATTTTTACATAATAATAATATTATTCAATATTGCGCGCAATGAAATGCACCATTTTCATCATAATTAAGCCGCCTGAAGTCTGCACGCTAATTATTACTGACATGTAAGTTTATAACTTTAATTAACGTATTAGTTACATGGCCGTAAATATTTGCTGGCGAACAATGAGAAAATCGTTCAATATATAATAGACGGAGAGCAAAAAAAAACGGTAGCATGTGCGCGCATTATTATTGAGATATTAATTTATTCGTCAGGAATTTCATATAACATTGACCTAATAATAAAATTTGCTTGATTTAAAGCAAAAAGTCAATTGAAAATTGTCTATCGATAGAAATCTTGACCTAATAAATTTGCTTCGCTTCATACGACAATAGAAATTTATTTTACTATTTTTTAACTTTGCAACGCAACTGAAAATACGAACTTAATAATCGTTTTAATTTATTTTTTGGGATTTGTATTTTATCGCAGAAATAAAAATTAATTATGCAACTAGTACAACAAGTGGCCGTTTATGGAATGATGGAGTTATACAAAATAGTAGAGTATTAATAAATCACCTGATGACTTCAATTTTTATTATATTTAAGTAAATTTAATAAAAAGTTATGAGTTAAATATGGAAATAGAATGTTACAAAGTCACATATATTTAAAATTTGATATATCCAAGTAAAAAGTCAATTTAACTTAATGTCTAGTATAGAAATCTTGATCTAATTTGTTTGCTTCGCTTGATACGACAAGAAAAAATTTATTTTGCTATTTTTTAAGTTTGCAACTGAACTGAAAATACAAACTTAATTGTACTCGATTAAAAAATTTTAAAAAAGTTGTTAATTTATTTTTTGCGTTTGTATTTTATCGCAAAAATAAAAATTAATTATGCAAGTAGTATAACAAGTGGCCGTTTATGGAATAATGGAGTTATACAAAATAGTAGAGTATTATTAAATCACCTGATATGACTTCAATTTTTATTGATTTAATAAAAAGTTATATAAATTTTTTAGCACAATATGGAAATAGAGTAATATATCTAAGTCAAGTATAGAAATCTTGAACTAATTTATTTGCTTCGCTTGATACATTGACAATAAAAATTTATTTCATAGTACGATTCTTTAAGACAAAGAAGACACCGAAATTAATTGCAAATCGATATGTAAGTAAGTATGTTTTAAGATTGGTGTCCGGTGGATTTACGTTTTGCGAGAGACGCAACAGCAAATTTTATTACTTCTAAAAAGGGGCAATCGTAAAATTGGCTCGCCTCTAATTATATTATAGCATGCTTCGAAATAATCACATTATTTAAAAAGAAAAACGTAAATAAATCGAGTAATTGTATGAAATTTTTCAATAAAAAGCTGCATTTTATTATATAATATTAGATTATTATGATAAATCGCTATACTTTAGGTAGAATATATAGATATATATTATATGTAGAAAGAGATGTGTGAAGGCCTGATAATTTCCCTATACACTAAATATGAGTTATTTATAGATTTATTGCTTGTACGATGACAAAGAATCAATATGCATTCAACAGCACAACCAGCAATTTGTAGCTAACAAATTGTAATATAATGAAGCGAGGCCTTGATCGTAAAAATCTTGCATAAGCAGCAGCATCCAAACTGTGTATGTACATATTTTGCAATCATCCTCACATTACCATTTCCTCTTTTTCCTTTGCTGTAAATTTAATTATCGCAATTGAAATGCACGAATTTTTGGTAAAATTCATAATTCTTTCACTCGCGCGCAAAATTTAATTAGCGGTGTTCAAGCGCGCGTAGGTCAAAGGTGGATTCGCTATAAAATAAAATCACCAAACACAATTGCCCAATACAACATTGACACCAATTAATTTACATTAGCGCGCGCGCAACAAAAGGCCGCTAACAAAGCGCCGTTTATATTGTCGCATTCCTTGCACCTCGCATCGAATATACATAATTTAATATAAATTAATTAAAAAGCTGCATATAGTGTATGCGTATTGTACATACATATATATGAATGAAATGTGTGTGACACATGAATATAATATAAGCATTTTTAACATTTAATTATCGAACGACACGAAAAATTATTTATTATTAAAACAATATTGTGATATTTACACCAACGAATTTCCATTTATAGCAAAACTAATTGAAATTTCAAAAAAAAACATCCCACAAAGATGATTATTTTTTGTTTTATGACAAATTAAACGCGATGTAATTAGGATGCAATGCGGTGTGCGTTTTTAATTAAACCGAATTTTACATTTATCGATTAATGCGTCCATTTTTCACATACAAGAAGTAATTCCATAATTAGTACCAAAAGTTGGATATCGAAATAGACATTTATGCAACAAGTGTAAAAAGTGAGAATTTACGGGAAGGCGCAGTGAATTAAATGGCCACAAGTTGTTTCTAAATCTTTGCGTCAATTCGCTTTAACCGAATTAAATTAAAATACACATTTATCTTAGTAAATTTAAAAAATGCATTGATATCAATTTTAATGCCAAAATAAATGTTCTTATTTATATAACGTATGCAAACTACGACACAACAAATATCAAATTTCTTTTTTGACAAACTAATTCGTATTTAAATTTACTATTTTTAAACAAAAAAAATTAATTAATATTTTTATTTATATTGGCAACAACAAAGCAGTGATAATTAATTTTTGATTATTAAATGTAGGTATTATGAAATATTCAATTAAAATCGACATTTTAAAAGCACAAACATTGTTATTTTAATTCGCGTTCAAATGAAAACATATTTATGGTGCAAAAAGGAAAATAGCATTAAAACATTTTTTAATAATGTAGGCTTCTAATTGCTTAAATAACACGCTGTTGTAATGTACAATTAATCAATAACGTGTGTATTAAATGTAAAATAAAATATTTTTGTATGTTTTTCATGAATTTT
>JARJDW010008846.1:0-11556 GCA_030264715.1 Adinopsis sp. GC000173 | reverse complement strand
TCTATTTTTAGTAATCTTTGTATTTTCTTTTGCGAAACACAAATATTAATTGTAATGTAATAATAGTAATATATTCAGTTTATTTACTTAATTATTCATTACTTTTCTTACACATTATAGTGTGTAAATCATTTTTGGCTGCACTTTTCAAGAACTTGACGGCATTTTAAAAAATCGAGGAACAATAGTTAGAATCATTGGTCTAAAAATGAAATATTTTGCTGAAACGTCATATTTTACACAAATTGTTTAAAATACTAAGCAGTTAAAGAATTTTAAGTTATTATGTAATTACCATTGAAAAACAGCATTTTAATTTTAAATTGTGTAGGTATTTATTATATTAACTGATTAAATTAAATATTTTTTACTATACTGTACGTTTGTGATTAAAAATGTCTAAAACTGTGATTTTCAACCCATTTTCTATCACTGCATATTTTTAGTAATCGTTTTTTTTCAAGATACGATAACAATAATTTTATCAAAGTTCTATGCAAGAAATTAAATGTTATAAATATGCAGAATTAAATAGTTCCCAAATAATTATATTTGTTCGGCTTATTTATTTAATTGTTTAGTGCAATCTTTACCCATTGCAGAGTAAATCAATTTTTGGCGCCACATTTCAGGAATTTCGCGCCACCGTAAAGAGTCGAGGAACAATGGTCTAACTAAAATATCTAGTAATATTTACTGAAACGCCATGTTTTACACAGATTGATTAAAATACTAAATTGATAAAAGTATTTCAAGTATTTTTGTAATTACTGCTATAAAACAAACTAGTTTGTAATTTAAAATAAAAGTATACATTTATTAAGTATCCAATTAAATTAAATGATGAAAATATGTCTAAATAATATTTTGCTTATTACACAGATTAAGTGGAAGGAAATTTTATGTATTTTTGCAAATTACTACGCATAAAAGCTGCTTTTTAAATTAATTTGCATTTAGTGTCTCAAAATTTAACGAAATTAAATATTCGTTAATATTAGTCTACATTTCTCACTTACACAGATTGATTGAAGTAACGAGTAGATAATCGTAAACTGGATTTTAAATCATTTTGGAATATAGTGCCTTACAATTTTAATATATAATTGCATTAAATGATTATTGATATTAGTCTACATTTGCGATTAAAAATGTCTAAAATAATAATATTTCGCTGAAACGCTATCTTTAATTCAATCTAGCAGTTTTTAAGCCTCTATATTTTAAGCCAAAGCCCACGCTCCAAGTTTAATTTATTGTTTCATTTCAAATGCTGTCTAATCCTTATATTGGCTTTAATGTAATTTTATTAATTCTTGGCTTCAGTTTCAAATGTATCGAGAAAGCACACATTGAAAACAATATATATTTTTCAATTTTTTATTAAATGCGGCCACCAATTAGTAGTGTAATTTTAAATATTTTGTAGACATTTTTAACAATGTAGAGTAGATATGTTTCTAAATTCGTGTTAAATGCAATCAGAAATATGCTCACTTTAAAATTTCATTAAATGTAAATATTTTTAAAATAGTACAATGAGGATTATATTTTATATTATTTGTTGTTGTTGTTGCAGCCAGCAATTAGTAGTAAGTGATGTTGCAGTATAAAGCCATTTTCGCTAGAATCTATAAAAAAGCTAATTTTACTCACAAATCGTTAACTACACAATATTAGTTTTATAGTGCAATAAAAGCAAGGAGGAAAAACATTTGAAGCGTGCTTAATTAATAATTGATAACAACGCAATATTCAATATTAGAATTTAATTAATACGAAAAGGCATTAACGCTGAGTAATTGGCAGCTAATAATTAGTTAATTTCCTATCATTTAATTTGATGTTATAATTAAATTAATTCAATTTGTAACTGGTATGATTATTATTGTAGGAAATGCGATAAGAAAAAAAACGAGATATTATTATTATCGTTATTATTATTATATTATAGATATAGATAGAGTATAATAAAACAAGGCGCGCATCGTGGAAATGCAAATTTCGCGCTAACAAGAAAACGCAGAGCGTTGTTATCTTAACTTCCAGTTCTTCTTTTTTTAATGAGCCATATTTTACTATATACGTATATATGCAAAACGCAGCTTGTGAATAGATTTAAGCGTCGTCGAGCCGAACAATTCACAAATTGCATTTGTAATTAATTAACACTTAATCATAAAGCAATCAACAAAATGAATATAACTTCATTATCAATGTTAGCTGTATAGTAATTACAAATAATTAATTTCGTATCGGCTCGAAAAGTTCCTATTGTTAATTTGACACTTTTAAGCCTTCGCGCTTACAATCTAATGATAATGCTAATGATAAAAATTTTATATGTACGCGTTTAAAACAATTAATCATTATTTAAAAAATTCGTTTCCCACGTGTATTTTCTTTATGGATGTTGTGGATGTGCAGGCGCGCACACTGCACACACACACACACTCACACACATTCACATCATCGTACGTTTTTATTTTTATGTATTTGCGATGCAAACGCAGCAACAAAAAAAAAACGACGACAACGAAATATGCATCGTTTTATGGTTACATTATTTTACACGAACATATTGGCAATAAAAATATGAAATAAACGAGCCGACGCTAGATCTTATTATCGCATAGCAGCACAATTCCGCTTTTTTTGCGTCGTCGTCATTGGGTCGGTCTTCTCGTTCGTCGCAAACTTTCAAAGCTCTCGCTCATTACACCGAAACTTAATGTAGTAGAAGACGAACTTGCCGAGAGAAATTTATTGTTTCGCGAAAAACGAATAATAAATAGTTGTTAATTCATACAATTAGAATAATTTTTTGGCTGAAACGTTCGCGGCTTAATGTAGTGAAAATGCTGAAGAAATTTATGGTTGTTGAACGAAACGGCGGCGCAGCTTTTTTTCTCTGCACCACCGGCAGCAGAAGCCTTCAGCGTATTGCTGAAAATAATAAATCCCAACGCGCATTTTAGCGCTTTTGTTAGTTTTTGCAAGGAATGAAGGAAAATACGATTTTATTACCATCTATTAAGCCATAAATGCGTTTATGATTCTCGGAATGCACACAAACACAAATACAAACACACCCCGAGCGCACCAGCAACCCGAAAAAAAAATTATTATATATATTTAGTTTAAAATTTTCAATTTCGCAAATGCGCACACGCGCGCAAATAAATAATAATATTCCAACTGCTTCCAATCGAATTTTTATTGCGACACACATCCCTTGAAATTTATGTGTATAGTATAACGTACATACCACCGACTAAAAGCGCATTTTATTTATGTTGCAGGCGAATCTATACTCGTACGATATATTGGGAGCTAGGCGAAATTTCGCTTGGCGCGTACCTAGTGGTTGTAGTAATCACGGATGGATGCTATCGATTAATTTCCGTATAATTATGTGGAGGACTGTGGACAGGTAAAAAACGGCAAATGATTAATGAAAATGTGCAGTGGGTAAATTGATTTTACAATCACACACGCAGGCCCTTTTAAATACCGATTTATCATCGACGCCTGTATTTTTATTTTTACACAATTGCCTTTTATATTTTTTTATCTTCTAATTGCAACGAAATTTGAATAAATTAATGAATAAACGAAGCGTAAAACATTGCACACATTATATTTGTTGCTTAATGAATGAATGAATTAATTGTTATTGTTTTTAGTTCACCGGACAACGACAACGCAACGACGTCTTCGAAAGCAGAGAGAGAGTACAGCGTAAAGTGAACGATGGCTTCACGTTAATGCTCTACATCTACCCTGTAGATCCGAATTTGTTTGAAATCAAGCGACAAATTCGGTTCTAGAGAGGTTTGTGTGGTGCATACAGAGAAACGTGACAAGAAGTTTTACCCTACACGTATTTTCTAGATGCTCAATTGTATTCAATTAGGATTTATTTTGTAAGATTTGTTAATTGGGTAACTTTTACATGATTGTTATCTATTACAAAGTCTGACGAATAAATTCTTACTATATATATATTAGTAGTGAACACTGTGTAAACGTAATTACTATATTAGTTGAGTTGATAATTGTATTTTATGCAACTACTATAAGCGATGAACGCTGTTTGTAACACAAGCATTTAAGTAAAAATTTATAATTCATGATTAATACTTGCAAACACGATTATTTTTTATACGACGACAACACAACGCAAAGTATATGGGAAAAATCAATATTGTGTGATTTTACTACGCAGTAGAGTATGGTGTTAACATTTCAACATTTTCATGCCCTCTTAACTTAATTATTAATACTATATACCAACGATAATCACAAAAAACTATATAACTTAGATTGAGACGTTACCATCGTGCTTATGTATTAGTGTAGAGTAAACGTATGCGGTTTTCGTTATTCAAAACGCGCATTTATAATTGTTATTGCATTATTATGCGCAATAAACTGCACCTAATGCATATGTAAATTAATTTATCACAAAATTGTTTCACAAATGAGCAATTTTTCATGCATTGTAACAGCTAATAAAACTCGTACGCTGCACGAGCGAATAATAAGCAGCAATTCTAGCAGTATGTATAGCAGAAGCGTCGATGTGATGTGTTTTCGTTAATTAATTAATAAAAATCGTTGACAGGGAGTGTAAATTATTGCAAAATTAGCCGGAAATCGTAAAGCGTTGTTTTAATTGCATTAAAATTGTAAATCATCAACGAGCGAGCTTGGACGTGTGAAAAATTTATGTACACATGCATATAAGTATTCAAGAGTTTTATCATTTTACGATTATTGTTGTTGTTGTTGTTGCGTTGAGCCAATAAAAATGATATTAATAATTAATGAAAATGTTAATAGGCGTTGTGTTAATGCTATGTATGAAATGTTAATTTATGTAATGAAGCGATTAATCATATTTCGGTTGTGGTGTTGAGCAAGTTTTCGTCTTAGTTTGGCTTTAGAGCGTTAGGTGGAGCTACATGTAGTGGCGAATACTTTTTCACCACGGCGAGGCGAGCTTTTTCATATAGTATGTACGATGTACGCGCGATGCGAAATGCGATAGTTTTTAATTAATCATTTGATCGTTGTTTACCATTGGAAAAATGCATGGTTTTCAAGTAAACAATACTTAATTTATATCGTGCATAGTTTGAAGGCTCAGCTGTTGCCGCCTTTTATTTTTAAATTAATATGAACAAAGGATGATGGTGTTTCGCTATTTACAACAACAACAGCAACATGGAAAAAAAGGCATCTTGATGTTGAAGAACGCAATATACAATACATATCTCTTTTCAGTTAATTATCTTTAAGTGCAGTCTCTTCGCTTCGCTCAGTGCTGGAGCTGAGATAAGGCATTGAAGAGGAGAAGAGCAGGAGCGCGCCCAGTGTATGTGTGTGCCTGTCTATGTGTACGAGTGTATGTGTGTGTGCGCGCTTGGTAAGTATTCGGAGCCCCGGACATAAGATTAATGATCGGCGGCCTAAGATTCAAAAGTGACATGAAAATCTCAGCCTCTGCATCAGTCCCAACTGTATCTTTACCGGGTTTTGTTGAGGTGTGCCCCGTGTTCTTTCAGGTAGGCACAATGTATGAGATTATACATGTACAGCCTGCCACAAATAATCACTTACGAGAAGTATGGATATATATACGTGTGTGCGTGCTCGCATGATAATATCATACATCATCTTTGCATATTTACATTTCGCCATTAAGATTACAATTGCACCATCAATTCACTGATCCTCGATAAGTAGAAACATATCCTTTATGGTATATATAGAGAAAAAATTATCATAAAGCTACAAGTTTTCAACACATACACGGAACTTGGTGCGCTCGCTAGTTTTTCTACTACCAAAATCGCCAAATGCGGTTTTAATCGCGCGCGCAAATTTTTCTACAACCCATCATTTACTTAATTATATAATATTATAGATAATTTTTGGCAGCATCTGTGTCCAACCAAAACATTTTTTTTATTAAGTCAAACGATTCCAATCAAAAATGATTTCATCAATTTTCGCTAGATTTCAAATAAATTTCGTTTTCCTTGAATTTTAGCAATTTATTATGTAATTAACTTTGCTCTAGGCCAATATGATGGAAAAGAAGTTAATTTTTGGCAGTTTTGTTAAGTTGGGAATAAATAATGAAATTTTTTATTCGTGCGCGCAAAATTTAGTTAACTATATAGTATCCCATTTATCTATGGCCAAATAAATTTGTAGTAGTATTATCTTTTAATCACTTCCAATAAAATTAAATTCATCAATTCTTTAGATATGAAATGAATTGTGTTTTCTCTAAATTTTCCATCTAAGCTATTAAGTGCCAACGTTAGATTTTTAGATAAGTAGACAAAGACCCGTCATTACTGACAAAACTTCAGAAGGAAAACTAGATTTTTTCGAAATAATCAAACGGCTCTAATCAAAACGATTTCATTCATTTTAAATTCCTAGATCTGAATTAATTTCCGTTTACCATAGATTCTGTTTTAATTTTAGCAACCTCTAAGGTGTATATAACTAATTTGGTTTTAGGCCACTAAAATAAAGAAGTTGAGAAAAGGAAATTTTTTAGTTAATTTACACGATTCCAATCAAAATTACTCAATTATTTTTCCTTTGAATTTTGCATTAATTTTGGCAACTAATTGCTATACAATTAATTTTCTTCTAGGTCATCAATATGGAAAAGTTGAAAAAAAATTTAGTTAGGTAATTTAGTTAAGTAGGCAATAAGAAATTGAATTGTATGAGAATGTTTAATTAAATGTTGAAGACGAAGCGGAGTATTGTTTCGGAGAAGTAAAAATTTTTGTAGAAAAGTGATCGAAAACAATTTAATTAAGATGAGAGAAAATGTTATTTTGGAAATTGTTTGTTATGCCCCGTCATCAAATGGATAGAAATCCTTTTATTTTTTTGGAAGTTCATCGCTGGATCAGCGAGATGTTGCAATTTTCTGAGAGCTCCCCGGAGTTCTTTCAGTGAGAGAGAAGAAGAACGAGGGGGCCGCGGACCGTTCCGACACGTCACTCACTCCGAAACTTACCCATGATTAATGATCGCTTAGCGGCGCACAGCTTCAAACAACAAAGTTTTCCCAGAGAAAAAAATATTGTATATAAGAAACGAACGTTCAGAAAGACTCTTTCTGTATCTACCCTTCAAGATTACGTTCTGCCCTCAAGCCCCCGGTTCCACTCTTTTCGTCCGCGTACTCTTGACAGTTTCTCCTCGCGCGCGCGCCTTCTCTCTTATACCCACAACTTTCTTTATTTTAAACGTCTACTTTAATCCATTATAATTTTCTTGTAGCAGAGAGACCATTTCCAACTCGAAAAACCGCCCTTCGTTTCCAACCAACCGAGCGAGCAAAAGCGCCACACATCGCAAGAAATACTACTCGAAATGCGAAAAAATTGCGCTGCTACTGCTCGCTCGTTGATAATATACGAGTAAGAAAAAAAAACTCAAATCTTAATGGACCTCCAACTCGCCACCACCCGAGCAAAAGAGTAAAATGACAATGTATAGTAAAATGACTGGGCGTGATGACATGTCTGTTGTCACGAGATGGATAAATTCATCATTTGCTTGCGCGCTTTCAATCGATGACGTCACAACGGTGCGCTGCCCCTCAAAAACCTCCCTCCACCCTTCGCGCGCTCGCACACACACACATACATACACACACCGCCACCTCGTTAAAACCCACCGTCCGTCTGTTTTATTTGTGTCTGCCTCCCCATGAAATATGGATCGAAATGTCAAAATGAATATTTCCAACATCGCCATCCAGCTAAAAGCTATTCCGAAGCGAAAACATCAAATACTCGCTCTCTAACACACATAGAAAAATGTGTGTATGTGTGTATATAAAACACCCCCCTTTTTTATCGAACACATTTCACTCATCACTAAATCAATTCTTACTGTACTGTATATATACTGCACATATATATATGGAACAATTTTGACATAAATAAAAACATGCGAGAACAATGAAGCGTTCGAAAAAATGGGGCCTACTGTATCCATTGTGTTAATATAAAATCAACTCTCACATCATATAATATTACAAATTTTTGGACGACGACTTGTGCAATTTAATTTAGTTTTAGATTATTAAATAACAAATTATTCGATTATAGTAATGATTATTCATCAATAAATTCCATCTTTACTATTATTTAATTTATTAATATCTTAATCTTGTTTTAGTAGACCAAAGTTGTTGTTAGTATTTCCCCCAAGTAAAATTATTAAAAGTGCTGCGTTACAGAAATAAGTACATACTCGAAAATACTGGCTTAGATTAAAGCGTTTCCATTGTCTCATAAGTTAATAAACATTGTATATATTGAATTTTGTAAAAATTGAATCAAATTTTAACAAATATTATCTGATTTCTAGTAATGTATTCTAATTGTTACGAAGGGACCAAATTGTAGGTCAGAAATGTTATTAGTGTTAAGCCAAAATAATCGCTATAGAAAACATTATGAAATTAGACTAAAACGGCTTCATAGTTTGACAATTTAAATTATTAAGTTTTGTAAAAAAATAAATTAATTTAATCCTTATAAACATTCAATTTGTTGTAATGAAATTAAACTGTTGTTATTATACCAGTGTTGTTTGACGAAAAAAAACTGAATTAGACTAAAGTCTTTTTTGTATATTTACTCACAAGTTAACAAACATGAAAACTATTAAATTCTGAAAAAAATTAATTACATCGTTTTGCAGTAAAATGAAAAATATGTATATTTATACGAGTTTTTGTACAAAAAAATGTGTGCCCATTGTGTTTGGATGGAGAAAATTTATCATTTATTAAAAAAACACGCCAAACTAATTTCGAATTTAATCGAATAACAAAGTCGCCTTTATGATACAATTTAAAAAGACGACGTCCAAACAACGAAGGGGACCAAGACATAAAATTTGATTAATTTATTAATGGATTATGATGAGGGAAGAAGCAGCAGCAGCAGCAGCAGCAACACAGCGAAGAAGAGTTCGGAATTTTCAATTTCGAAGCGAAGGGAAGATGAGCAACAAGAAGAAGAGAATAATATTCTATGTAATAATATTAGGAGCGGTCGTGAAAAAAAATTAATATAATAATGTTTATCGGTTCTTACATAATCGCATCAAAAGGATGAAAATTATAAATTGTGATGTTTATTTCGTTGTGAAATGACACTATCTCCCTTTTTGAGAGAAGAAAAAAAATGATTGGACAGATACATGAGGGTTAATCAACGTTTACAAGCGATGAACGATGAAAAAATCGCGTTTAATAATGATAATAATAATAGAGCGCAGCAAGTAAAGTAGGTAATTTTACCGTCGGCAAATTAAGCGCGTTTTTTATGCGCGCTGGCGCTCGTTGATTAATTAATACGAGTATTGATACAAATAAATTAAGAGTGAAATAAATTATACTACATTAGCGCTAATATACGATTATTATTTCCTAATAAATTTTATGTATGTGTGTAATAATAAACAAGTAAACTATTTATTATTAGAAAGTTTATTACTATGTGTGGTACGTGCTGCCGTTTTTCAAACAAAGATTCTAATTTATGATGAAAAGTTAATAGTTTAACTACTATTAAAATGTTTGAGCGCGCATTAAATACGAAATTAATGGCCGCAACATTTTCAATAACAACAAAATAATTTTTTGGTGATAATTAATTTATGACATGCAATTAAACTAACACGTAATTTATCATTTCGAACCATTTAAAAAAACGCTTTTTCGAAATTGTTGGCTTTATCTATCGCTGGCGTGGCGCTTCGTTGTTTATACGTTTTACGCGCGCGTCTCCCAACTTCCAGTAAATTACCGCAAATTAGTTTAAAAAAAAACATTACACTGCACGCTTTACGCCTCAAATCTACACAATCGCATCAATTTATTTTACGCGACGCCTATCAACGAATTTTAAATGCATCTGTCGCGCTACCCTAACGTTTTCTCGCCCGAGGATGGAACGATTACAAGTCGACTGTCAAATTAAAAACTTTTACTTACAATTGTCGTTTGACGCTTAAATTATATTTATTATAATAAAAAAATGTTTGTAAACTGCATCTTCGTACACAGAAAAAAATTAACAATAATCCATGTATAGGTATATAAATTAATTTACAGTCGCCGCTCAACGATATTTTAATATATCTGTCAGAATATCTGAAACTTTTCTAGCCCGCGGGCGATTATCAGTCTACTGTCGCCCGACTGCAATTAAATTGAAACTTCCAAAAGTAGTTAGCTATATTTTAATGCATAAGACGTATCTACTACGAGTGTATTGTATTTAAAGTAAAAATCAAATGCTTAAAAACCTAGAGTCTAATTTTATGCATTATTTTTAATCCTGATTATGAAATTGTAGCTAATAAACTTAATTTAATTCATTAATAGATCTGCTAATTTCAAGAGAGCAGTGTTGCTTATTAATAGTTTATTTTATTTTATAATCATCTGTGAACGCAAAAAAATAAAACATAAGATACATTATTTTTTGGCAGGATTGCTCAATTATTTCCATTGGTTATTGATTGCTAAGTTCGCTCCGTTTACAATAAAAAAAACTACAATACCATTTTAGTATATTTAAATCATTTACTAAACATCTTCTAGATTATTTCAATGTCTCCAGTTAACGACGCTCTATGATGAAGTTTTTATTTTGTCAAAATACTGGATGTTGAAATTTATGGCCAGGAAGAGTGTATTAAGTAGAGTTTTAGATCAAAAATAGATTTTCCCATGCAGAGTAAACCAAAAAATTTCAATTGATATGAAAACACGTATGGACAAGTTAATTTCATTTTGGTATAGGAATACTTTAAATATTTAAAAATTTTAACCTTCAATTTTTATTAGAAATAGTCAGGTATTATCCCGCTATTTGGATTCTAAATCCTGAGTTTTGCAGTTATATTGTAAAACTGATAATTTGGCAGCGTAAGAATGAGGCCAAAGCTTTGTGTTTAAATATTTAAAATCAACGCGTAATTTGTAATCAGATGGATTAAAGAATCTCAACGATTAAAGATGAGAAATAACATATAAAATAACGGCAAAAATGTAATATACAGATAATGAGCAAATAACCTTAACTTTTTTTAAAAATAACTCTTCCCTTATATGAATTTATGTCTAAAATTTACAATACAACATCCTGGAAAATTTTATTAAACGTCGCAAATATTCCAATTAAGTCAATCGTAATTTATGTTCTAATATTCTAGTGAAGGTGAAAAACTAGTTTATGTGATTTGCTTTTCTATAGAAATCTAGTTTCATATATTAATGAATTGCATAATTTCCACGAATCAATATACCGGGTGTTTTTTTTAACGTGAGACATTGAAATATCTTGAAAAATATGAACTTTACAAAAAAATGTTTCGTATAAAAATTAAATCATGCCAAGGGACAAATACATTAGTGTAAAAAAATATACCCCCGCACCCTTCTTTGTGGGTGGGGCGGGGGGTAACTTTTAAACTAAAATAGGAAGCCCC
>JARJDW010008836.1:0-11528 GCA_030264715.1 Adinopsis sp. GC000173 | reverse complement strand
AATTTGCGCTTACCATCTACGCTCCGATGTTCGCCTGGTAACAATCGTTTTAGCAAACATGTTATGAACTTTACAAACGTTGCAAAATATTTAAAAATTTAATGCCAATTTGCGCTTACCATCTACGCTCCGATGTTCGCCTGGTAACAATCGTTTTAGCAAACATGTTATGAACTTTACAAACGTTGCAAAGTATTTAGACATTTAATGCCAATTTGCGCTTACCATCTACGCTCCGATCTTCGCCTGGTAACAATCGGTTTAGCAAACATGTTATGAACTTTACAAACGTTGCAAAGTATTTAAAAATTTAATGCCAATTTGCGCTTACCCTCTACGCTCCGATGTTCGCCTAATTACATTCGATTTATCAAACATGTTAAGAAATTTTCAAACTTTGCAAAGTATTTACCTCAAATTTATATAAAAATTTCGAGATATACTAGACGAATATCAGATCGCAGAAAGCAGTGGAATTTTAGTTCATAACATATTAACCAAATTCATTATATCAACTTGCTTGACTATAATCGCAAATATTTTTATAGGTAACTCTAAACGGCATTTGCATCAGCCAACTCTGAAGAATGATTTGCTATGTTGACGAAGGAAATACCAGAGATATTCTTCTACGTCGATAAAATGGTTATTACTACAACCTCTGGCGTAACCTACAAGGCGTGCAAGTAGAGAGAATAGATGACTTAATAATGGCTTTTTGGTGTTTTAAAGCCATTCCAACTAGTCCTATTTGTGTATGTTGATTAATAAAAAAGTTACAGACACTTGAAATTTGACAATTTTTAATTGAAATTATTGTGGATTACGCATTGGCGCCATCTGTGTGATGCTAGGCAAAGCATTTTGTAGTGTGGACACAAACTAAATTTATGTGGTTAAGAGGGTTAAGAGGGTTAAGAGATTGTAAACGTTGTAAACGAAGTTTCTTAAAACACGTAACCGTAACTAGAACAATGTTCAGTGATTAGCGTGATTAGCAAAGATCGTATTGTGTTAATATTATTTTGGTAACTTCACAAGTCAACCATCGCGCAAAGCGTTCGATAAATCTAAGTTTCTAAGTTATATTAATTAAAATAATAATAACAAAATACACTGATAATAAATAGCCTAACGTTGATCAATTAACTATCATTTTAGTATTAATTATTTGAATATAAACATTGCTTGCAAATTTAAGGTATTTGCCACCTAGCGGCTGCTTTGAAAAGTTATTAGTTCTGGCTATTTGGGGAAGAGGTCGCTAGTTGCCGCAATTCGTGGCTGTTCAAACAAAATTTGCTAGTCACGCAACTAAAAAACACGTTGGAATTGAAAATACGTTTTGATTGTCGTTTGTACAGTGCGTTTAGTACTAAATTATTAATCTAGCTATAATTAAATACAAATTGAGATTAGCGTATTTGTTTTGAAACGTCCAACATCTTTCTGAAGTGTAAAAAATGTTGCAATAATTAACATGTGGTTTCTAGCATTGCAAGTTGTAATATACGGTCAGTCAAGTAATGTGTTTGTTGAGTTGGGTGCAGCAGGAGTGTGCCGAGGCCCTGCTCAATGGCCCGTAACAAAACATTGCATTTTTAAAGAACAATTATAATTTATTGATAATATAAAGATACATTATTATAGCTACATATAAATATACAGGTATTAGCGGGTTGAATTCCCATAGCTATATAGTAATATGTGCTGCGCACATTTGGTCATCTACGGAAATAATATTGCTGTAGTAAATAATATAAATAATAAGTTACATATAAATTACAATAAAAAAAATAATAACTACATAACATAAATGTGTCGAAAATGAGAAACACACAAAAATTAAATAATGATTTAAATAACAAAAATTCAAATTCTTTTTCATCGGTCGTCAAGGCACACAAACAAATGAGAAAGTGCTTCTACTCGTAGTAATTATATGAGAAAGAAAGAGTATATATAATAATAATAAATAAATTAAATCAACGCGTTTGCGGAATGTTGAAAAAACAAGAGTAACTAAACGAATAAAACAAAAAAAATAATAAATGAAATAAAAAAAATCAAAAAAACAATTTGAGACCGATGAATGCCTAGCTTAACCTAAAGTTGCACGTATCAATTCACTAAACAACATTCTTTTTCATAAAAAAACTCGCCATTTTTCTCCATAATTTTCCTCTCTTACAAAACTAAATATATTTATATATATAATATTTAAAAAAATCACACAATATCAAAATCACTCTGCATCGATGGCAGAATATAGTTATATATATCTAATAGAATATAATAGTATAAATAAACACTGTAATTTAAATAAACTGTCTTTGAGTAGATGTGTTTTGTTTTTTGGAATTAATTTTTAGATTTTTGTTTTTAAATTATGTATAAATAATGAAAAAAAATATATTATATTATTATAGAGAATTTAAAAACCGGGAGCGCGCACTACAAGAGATCGCCCAATGCCAAGACTGGGGCGGACAACCTGTTGAATACAGGTAATCTTTGATCTTCTACTCCTGGCGAGTGGAGTTCGGGCTCACTGCTAAAGAATGAGCCCATACTAGATGTTGGTGATTGACTTAGGCTACATGGCGGACTGGAACTATCTAATGAGAGTGCTGGACTAAGGGCTGCTGGACGTTGACGTTGAGGTCTATTGTTTGCGATGATCGATGCGGATGCGGCTCTATTTTGTTGAATAACCTCTTCCTGGTTATGTACAAAATGGCACCGTGGTCCATATGGGCAGAATCCGACCGTATGATATGTGCGACACAATTCTGTTTTATATTTTGGATGCCTTGCCAAATTACGAAGTTCAGCCATTCCATGAGCAAATTGACACTTATCACCGTATTTACACACACCGAACTCTTCGTAAGGCCTACATAATTCGGTTTTATATCGTGAGGTGTTGACTGAGGCCGCTGCTGCCGCTGCCGATGGTACTGCAGATGCAGGTGCTGGGGCTGATTGCGTTCGCTCCAATCGTCGATGTTGTTGCGTAAAGTTGCCGAGTAAAGAATTCATCAAATTTGCAGTTGCTGTCGCCGAGGCCGGCGTTGATGCCATGCGGGTTAAGGTGTAACGAACAGCAGCAGCTGAACCGACAGTCAGGTGTGAACCGGGAGTCGATTCGGGACTCGGGACGCCGTTATTCTGCAAAGGAAAGAAAAAGAGATTCAATTAATATACGAGTATAATACATATTGCGCATAGGTTAAAACATTCATTTCGTAAATTTCCTCCTGATAACATTTAATACTACTGATAACAACAACAAACAGCATCCCAAACACACTTTCATCTCCCCTGTCTTTTAACAATTGGTAAAAGTTCGTTCTACAATCCTACTTTCACGCAGTGACAACCACACTAGACTGGATGTGGACGATGTGAAAGCGCTAAGATCTAGTGGGAGTCTTGCAAGACATTTCTCTTTTCGTATAGGCGAGACGCCCGGAAAAAAGAAAATAAATTACGCCAAATATTGCAGAGGAAAAAAGCTTACACAAGCAAAGCCGGTTCTGCAGGCTAAGGTCCTTGAATACTAATACCCCAAGACCCGTCCCTACCTGAGCCAAACAGGTAGAACATTGTGTTTGGGTACCTGCACCTCCGCACCTACACTTTACCGCCCAAAAAAAACCATCATACATCAACAACAAAAACATACGCAACGCAACAACATGCTCTTGTTAATGCATTTTCGAACGAAACGCACACAACACACACACACAGCTCACAGTTGAAAAAAACAACAACTACTATTTATTCCAACTAAACAACACAAATAACGCAATGTATGCTGTACGGTACGCATACGTATGTGTTTTTGTATGAATGTATATATGCATTTTCTACAAATAGCATTCATTCGTTGTTATCCTCCTCAATGTCCACTAAAAAATACAAACCTTTAATATTAAATCGCCGAATTCGTACATCGCATTCTGTGACATTACTGCTGTAGACATTATCCTATTTGTTTGTTTAACAAGTGCACGACACAAGAAAATTTATATGTATTGATGTATTGTAGAAATTATTATTGATACAAGTGACACTACACCACGATACTGCTGCACAGGAAGACTCGCTTATAATAGAAAACTGTATAATTCCAAAACAAATGCGCTAGAATTAACCGATTAACCAAAAAAAACTCGTCGTTGAAAAAAATGCGCTTTTCCGTCGCAGTGTAACGCGTGCGTCTTTCACTCTATGCGCTCTTTCGCACACTGACGATTCCTAAATCCCCTAGCTGCGCTTACAAGCAAACTACTCATCCCCACTACGCCGCCGCACTCACTCTCGACTCTACTCAACCACTTTGTGAGCGAAAAGAAAAATAATAATAAAAAAAAACTTCCAATCGCACACACACATTCGCTGACGTCACAAATATACAGCAGACAGCTAAGTCCAAAGTCGTTTCTCTTGTTGACGATAATGATAAATCGTTTACATGAATGATATTGCCCATAAGAAACTGATACGTGTTTCATTTCATCTCTTGGCGGAAAAAAACCAAATTCGTTATCATCTAACCGCATCATTATCATCGTCCTCATCATATTCATGCATAACACGCCAAACCAAAATGTTATATCTACTCACTATTACCGCATCCATTTTCACTCATTGATAATGAATAATTTCACTTGTTTTCTCAACAACAAACAATTCTATATATCAAAAATAAATATATATTTATAAAAACAATCGATTAATATTTGCACAATTTATGATGAATGATGGATTTTCTCAGTCGGCGAACATGTGACTGACTAAATATACACACACATACACACAAAACGTTTAAAAATTTCTAATCAAAATGGCAAACACACACACTTTCCTTACATTTTTAACCTTGCAGAGCAACATTTTCATTTCGTTGAAAAAGCAAAGTTGCGCGCGAAATTCAATTCGTTCTGGAAGACTCAATTTACTTATTTTATTTCATACACACACACACACATTTTTTTCTTTTCGTTGCTTTGCTTTGCTTTGCTCGCATACAACAACACATCTTTATAAACAGAACATGTGTTAGGCTGTACTTAATGACTTGTACAATTATTAAGGCTTGTGACTTCTCTCCTACTGAGATAAAAAAATATATATTCATAATATACATCTCTCATGCTTGTGTAGTTAGAGTTCTGTTTCTAGATGACTCAAATTTAACAGAAAAAACTATATATATGTAGTATGTACACATGCATGCATGCGTTTCGTATCGATGTGTTAATTAACATTTAATTTATTTTTTTTTCGTTTCGGTTTGGGAAGAAGAAGACAAAAATCTATTGCGTAAATTTTGATTTGAGATTTGAAAGTCGTTTGGTTATAAACTCACCGAAATGATGATGATTTTAATGTTATTAACCAAGCAATTAATGTATTCATGACAAGCAATATAAATTTGGCAGTTGAAAAAATATGATGATAATTAATCAAATAAATTACAAAAATCTTAATTAAAACGCATTTATTTTACGATCTGGCAACGTTGTTGTCGTTGTTTTGTATGCTGTTGTTGCTTCGATGAAATTATTTTTCAGTTTGAAATAATAAAATATCAATTTGCATAATGCGCTCGCTGCTTAGAGAAATGTGGCCTGGATGTTTTTGCTAGGGTTACTTCTCGATGCAATTAAGTGCTTTTAGGCATGTTGTAAATTTCAGTGTTTTAGCGAAAATTATTGTACAGACCCTCTCAGGCCAAAGTAGAGAGAGGAGAAGAAAAAACCAACGCCCACAAAAATGACAAAATTATACAAATTACTCGACAATTGTTATCATGAAATGTGCATTATCATTTTTACGATATATAAATGTATGAATATGTTTGTTTTGAAATGCTAACAGAAAAAATTCGATAATGACTACGAAAAAAAATAATATAATATATAAGGTAATAAATGCATAACGATGATATAACAATATTTTTATTTTAATTACATATTTAGAGTAACGCCGGCTTAGTTTCGCTCGAAGCGCAATAATATAATATTTTTGTGATAATTATTAAAGTTTCCTTGAGATTCGTGTGTCTGTGTGTGCGTGTGTGTGTGTGTCTGTGAGGAAGCTAGGAAAAAATCGGCAAAGCGTTAATGAATTCAAATTTAATGATAGGATTAAAAAGCCAAGAACAACGGCAAAAAACGATTTTTTTACGAACAAATGAAAGCTTCTAAGGAAGCAATTTAGGTTATTGAAATCGAAAACTGAGTTGAGAGAGAACTAACGTTATATAACCTTGTTATTATATTTTAACAAGCAAGCAAGAAGAGGAAAAAAACGGATGCAAGACAACATTATTACGTTTACGTATTTATGATACATACACGCGCACACAATTTTTTTTATATAAAAAAGTAACGTTACTTTGATTGTAGTGCGCGGAAAAAATTGTGCCAAACAAAATTGAAAGTCACTTTTATAGAAATTGAAATGATTTTAAAACGTTGTGTGTGCTCTGTGTTGTATGTGTGTGTTTTTTTCTTCCTTCATCGGTTACGTTTCATTAAACGCCGTATATAAATCGCTCGCAGGCGATTTTTGTTCGTACAAGTTGTAATTATCATTTTCAGTAATTAAAACTATATTGTTTTTGTTTGTTATTATGTGTTGGTGTGTGCGCGCAAAATAATTTCGTAATAACAACCAATAAAAATTACACGCACACACATACACATATACATACCAATAGTATATTTACACTCAAACAATTTCACAAAAAAATGCTGTTTGCGTTTCGTTCGAATCGTATTTCTCATTCACTTTCTTTTAGATTTTTAAATAATCGTTTCTAATTACTAATTGTTACATTAATAATTTATTTATATTGTAATTATGAAAGTTATTATATGCATCATGTAAATTATGATTTAATTATCATCAGGCAATGTTTTATTTATTACGAACGAAGAATTTCATAGAAATTAGGAACTCTCTAAGTTCTAGTATAGGTAGGTATACATATATGCGTTTAAAAATTTGTGCATATATCATAATAATTAGAAGCGAACGCTTTGAGCGTTCTTGCTTTCCTGCAATTCATTACTAATTCAGCAACAACAACAAACAAAAACAAAATAAAAAGTTCTGATTTCCTCGCGCAGAAACACCTAATGCTAATAATTTGTTCAAATTTTATGTATTGCGTCATTTAGATTTTACGATTGCGTTTTATAACCGGCCGCATTTGCATTATTTTGCAACCAAATTCTACCCTTTTTACCTTGCCATTTTTCATTCTCGAGATGTTGTTTTCTAAATACGTAATTACAACGCTAAAAAACATGTTTCATTTTAATATGCAAATATTCTTTTTTTTTTATTATATTACGCATTATTCACGACGATGGTGTGTTTTTTATAGCGATTGTGGTTTTTTTTTCCATCCCAGCTATGTATGCATCTCGCAAAATCGTAGCTCTGGAACAGATGTCGGTGTTTAAACATTTCTGCATAATGTAACGAGCAATAAAAAAAAGTGTTAAATAGTTAATTTGATACTAGGTAGATCGATAATCTTATGCAGTTGTGTTTCTAATTAATTCATCCGTATGAATTCATGTTATTAATCCAATGATGGATTGTTATTAGATATTCTGCGATTATGGTGATGTTTTGATTTTTTTACGCCATTCTATTACACTTTCTTACACTTTTTTTGCATTAAAATTCATTTCCTCGTTATTGTTTTGTATTAATAACTGAACATTAAATGTGTCATGTCGGATTTGCGTTTGATCCAAATTAAGTTCACAAGTATTTAATCGACTAGAAGTAAAATGTGCCTAAAATTTTCCACTAAATTTACTCACTTAATGATTTTAAAAATGTTTTTTTTGCATCTTTACAGTGTGCTAGGACGATTTAATGTAGGTTTTTAAGAATTTTATAAATTACTGCTGTAATATATTATATACCAAAATATTTTTATATATGTATGTAATAAAACTCCAATAAATAATGAAATCTTCTTCAATTTAATTAAAAATTGATATCGTGGTGTGTAAATTTAGTATTTAATAACGCGTAGTTTTTATTATTATCAAACATTACGATTTATGTTAAAAATAATATGAATTTGTCTGAAATATAATGGAAATTAATGTCAATTTTTTAAAATTCTGTAAATTATTACTATAATATACTAATATTACCTAAATAGGTATTCATTTTAAGGCAGGTTTTTTATAAAAATAAATAAAAAGGAAAATTAATGAAAATGCATACTTATATAGAAATAGTTTTGTAAGTAAATAATTCAAATTACATTTTTATGACACATAATTGCATTTTGTTTTAAATAAACCAAGGCAAAAATGTTTAAAATGAGTTTCCAGAATAATTTCTTATTATGTGCGATTATTTGAGTAATTTGTGTTTTATGGAAATTTCGTCGCATCATAGGTAAATTGGTGGAATATAGTAAAAAAGTGCAGCCTTGACTGGACGCAATTAATTAATATGTTAAATTCCCGATGGATGGAAATTCACAATTAAAAAGAAATCATAAAAATAAAAATTTATCGTATTATTTTTAATTTGTTTTTGTTGTAAATAATTTATTACATCCATTTGGATTACAATGATATTTGCACAATTGCGTATGTACTATGTAGACTTGGTTATTACACATAATTGATGAATTCAAATTCATCAACAGTTTTTAGAAAATCGTAGCAAACAATAGCACAAAAAATCAACAAAACGTATAAGGTCAGTTTAATAATTAGCGAGCTTGTAATTAATTTACAAGCAGTAGGTGCGCCACGATGCATTCATATTCCCCTTTTATATCTTATTTATACTTTGCGAAAGAAGAGAAGAAAAAAAAGCCATAGCCAACACATACACACATATATACACACACACGCTGCATAAGAGCGTAATGCCGAAAATGGCAAGTAAAGTACTGCAACTGTACTATATAATGTAAGACATAAATCACGTGATTAAATACAAAACAACAACAACTACACACTCGACTATATACTAGCCAAGTTTTATATGCATATGCATGCTGGTATATTATGTACGCGTATACATATGTATAAGATATCAGGTAGTGTAAGGAGCAGGCTGTTTTATTGCTAGCTATATTCAAGGTTAACATGAAAATGACGCCGACCAGTGTGATTATAGGAAGTGATTAGCTATTTAAAGTTTGAAGGTTGACTATGGTGGACCCGGAACTATATTCATATTCCACATATGATCAAAAAAAAACCACCTAGTCCTCCGAAAAATGTCGATACATCATCCATCGTTTTGTCAACGAACGTACGAACGAAAATTGATGATGGTGAGCTTGTTAAATTTAATGTTTATTATTGAACTATGTAGTCGCTATTTCGACCCACATATGTGTGTGTATGTTTTAATCGAATGACATCATGTGCACTATCTTCTATTCCATACATGTAACGCTATACTACATGAAGACATATGGTTAATGCATGCATTAATTTTTAGTACAATTTTGATTACGACACACTTTCAATTTTTATTTCGCCTAAACGAAATAACACACAACAACGCTCGCCGGCGTTTACGTCGCATTGCGATTGACGAAGGAAAAAAACGAAATATAATAATAATAAAATGCGAGCGTTAGAAAAATGGTTTGGGCAGGTGCTCGCTCAAAGGGACGTTTGATTAAACGTTGGGGTGTTTTGACATAGTTTCGCAACCGTTTTATAAAACTCTTTTTTTTCGCTCTTACTGCTGCTGCTGCTGTTGAATTTGATGTGGATGTAGCAATGGCATTTTAAGCGCAGTTTATGTCAAGGCATCAATTGCGTCATGAATAATTAGAGAAAAAAGCGACGACGATTTTTTTCTCTTAAATAATAGTAATAATAAATAAATAATCCATCATTGCAATAAGTTGCAATAAAAAATGTGTATATTAAATAACAATACGATTTTTGTTGTTGTTGCTGTTATTGTTGAATGAGTAATAAACCTTTTGCGCTACAGCATAAATATATTTTCTCGCCGTTGTTAAAATCGTTTTTAGGTACCAAGTAATAAAGCAATAAAATGGACTTCTTAAAAGCCGGGGTTGCTTTAATATTTCTTCTTAAACATTTGGTGCAAATAAAAATAACAATAGGCACGGCAGGAAACCACAGAACGCGTATGAATATATGCCTGTAATTTGATGTTTTTCACTCAAAATAAAAACTTGTGCATAGGTAGCTATACCTATGTATCGCGACTAAGTATGTATATATATGTGTGTGTGTGTTTTACATAATTTTTTAAAGAAATTCAATGTCCTGGAGCATGGTGCATGTAAATTATACATTATTTTGTGTTGGCAAAACAAACCTATTTGTGCTTTCACATTTTAGAATATGTATCTATCTAAATAAGTATAACATTTTGTTTTGTGACTTGTTGGTTTCAATTAAAAATTAATAAAATCCACATGACAACGTCGTTAAAATTCACTCGAATGTAAACAAGAAGAAAAAAGCCATCCCTTTTTTTATAGGGTTACAAGTGTTTGGGGGTTCCTTACACCCTCTCCTCATAAAAAAAAATTAAGAACGTAACCTTAGCCAACGTAACCTTCTAGCACATATGTATTGAAGTCGTGGGAAAAAGAACATGTGCAACATCATCCCAACTTAAAAAAACTGGAGTTATATGAGACGAATTAATGGTGTTCGCTTAACGTCCAAACGGTATTTAAATGATGGTAGTGCGCAGCCACCCCATCTTTACCATTGAAAGAAATCTATGGTCTATATTACAAAACCATATGCACATATTTTGCCAGTTGAATGCAAGACATTTGTGTACGCATCCTTCACTCCACTGCAATCTCTTGTTGGTTTCCACTCTCTATGGGATCTACTCTTTTCAAACTCCCCCAAACGAGACACCTGCGAATACCCTTAAAACCGTACAGGCGTACAGCTACCAACGCACAAAGGCGACAGTTTCCAAAACAAATCCTATTCGAACAGGTGTCATTTGTTAAGGCACCAAAATCATTACTTACTACGACGAGTTTTTTTTACGGAGTATGGAGTAGAAAAAACACAAACACACACACACACTCACATATACATGATGATGCTCAAACGAGTAACGGAATTGCGATGCGGCAATCTCCGCTATGCACAATTTTTGCAACAGGCAATGGTGAAATTGCATATATGTAAAGTGTATACCTACCTATACAAAAATGACAGAAAGCCGGTAAACATAAAATCGTAGGCTTAAATTAAAATTCAAACAATTAACGTATTATGACCGGTCGTTTCTATGAAATGTGATAAGATTCGCGCATCGCATGCCATAAATCAAGCAGTATTTAGATAAAGAAATTAATGAACTTCATTCAAGATTGTTAATTATCAAATCAAGATTTATGTAAGAGTCTATTGCTGCAATGTAATGTAACGAGCGCAACATTTAATTGTCGCAATATTTTGGTAAGTAATTAAAATAAACTGTTACAACTTGTAATGATATCT
>JARJDW010008834.1:0-12208 GCA_030264715.1 Adinopsis sp. GC000173 | reverse complement strand
TTTACATTCTTTTTTAAGTGTTACTGTTGGAATTTACAAGAACAGTCAGTCATACAAGAAAACAGAAAAAAATATACGTTTAAATAAGTCCAAAACGAAAAAGAAACATCTTGGACTAAAATTTTTGGAATTGCTTGAGGATGCATACTAAATTCCATGATTCGAGTTATCTTACTGGCATTAGATTTCTTCCTTGCTTATCCAAATTCTTGCATAATTTAAGATAATATATTAAAAAATGTTGTAATTGTACTTAAACGGTTCTGTCGAGTGAATTATTTGATTTTAAAAGTAGATATTAATAATCTGTTTCGTTTGGAATGAAAAAAATTAAACAGAAACTTTAATGTTTAAAACAGGTTGTTAAAGTACTCGCATTCTGCAAACAAAATTTTATTCAATACAAGTCAATCATACAGGAAAACAATGAAAAATATCTGTTAATATAATATAAGTCTAAAACATCTTTGACTGAAATTTTTGGAATTGCATTAGGATGCATACCAAATTCCACTATTGCAGTTTACTGGCATCAGATTTCGTCCTTGCTTGTTCAACTTTTTACATAGTCTAAGATAGTAAATTAAAAAAGGTTGTAATTGTACTTAAACGGTTCTGTAGAGTGGATTATTTGATTTAAAAAGTAGATATTAATAATCTGTTTGCTGCTTGGAATGGAAAAAATCAAACAGAAACTTAGTTATTTAAAACAGGTTGTTAAATTACTCGCATTGTGCAAACAAAATTTTAATCAATATCGTTTGAATTATGCAAGGAATATTAAGCTGTTTTAAACACCTGTTTGGAAAAGCGCGTTTCTAATTAATGTACAGCAATAAATTCTTTCGCGTTCGTGTTCGTTTTTAGCTTATATATAGAAAGACTATTTACGTATGGATATTTTTTCGTATTCGCTCCAAGGAATCTGTAAGTAAAACCTGGAAAAAAAAACTATCAAACAGTAATTTGTTTCTTTTATCGACTGCTTGCGCGATTCCCTAAAGGGATTTTGATTTGGGCTCGGCTTCCATTCCACCGTTAAACCTTTCGCTATTTTCTTTTGTGTGTAAAATATGGCTTTAATTTTTTTCTTGACGCGAGATAGATTTATATTAGTTGACTGCCGCGGGCCGTTAAAAGTTTTTTTTTCATAATGATAGAGGAATAAGTTGGGAAAAATTAAAAGGCCGCACTCGCAAGTTATTTTATAAGAGGGAGATTGGGTGCACTTATTTGGCCGGATAAGTCGCTTCAATGGGTACTTGGCTGATTTATACAGTAATCGATATCATCCTACCTCCCAGCCAGCTTCCTCTCGTATAATATAAACTTATTACATCCTATCTGTAACACGATGACATTAGAGATTTCTATCTATTACATTAAAATTGCGGTGGAAAATTGTGTTTGACGCTGCAAACGCAATTAAAATAATATTTCGATTATGCTCGGTAGGATCGGCGGCAAAAATGCGAAATTGATGAGAAAATTTTGCGTGAGGGATCTTTTTTTCTCTAAAAGTTGCTAACGCATAAAATTGGCATAACTTGGTTCAAATTAAATCTTATATGATGGAAGAAAATTTTAATTTTGTAGAAAAAACATGTTTGAAATACGAATTTGTTTTTAATTCAAATTAGATTTCAGCATGAATTATAAGTGCAATAATATTGTTGTATTTTTATCTTAAATTGAGATACTTTGTGACTACTAGCAAGGTTTTTTTAGCCAACACAGAAAGAAATTAATAAATAAGTTATTTANCTTTTCATAATATGATTTGGCTTTGAATAGAGGCATGGAATATGGTTTAACTTATCTTCAGGAAGTCAATATATAGTAGGTGATGTAAGCTTTGGTGTCCTCGATGATTAATCTTGCATTCCGAAGCCTACACACCTCTACTATTTCCTCTCAAGATGAGTTAGAATTAAAAAAATAGTAGGAAACGTTGGAATTATGTATAATTGAAGTTCTATTACTCTTTTATGCCTCAATCCAAACTTGATTTTCTAATTTTGAGGTGATAATACTCAAAATATTATGTCTAATAAGTTGCGATGACGATTTGGTTTCGAATAGAGGCCTAGGATAGTTTAACTCATATTCACCGAGTCAACATAGCAAAAATGTGTAGGTATTTGTGTCCACAATGATTGGTTTTGCCCTTCTAAGCCTAAACACCTCTACTACTTCCTCTAAAGATGAGTTAGAATAATTATTTTATTTAATTACTTTCATAGGTACGTCAATTGCATATATACTTACATGCAATTGCGCAACATGAAAATGCAATTGCGCAAAAAATAAATTGGAACTCACTAGGCATTAAAATAGCATTTTAGTAACTTATCTGTCATTTTAAGAATTATTAAAGCAATATATTTTATGCCGATTTCCAAAACACCTATTAACTAGTATTATAATTAACATTAATACCTATCAACTAAAAGTAACATTACATTATTAAAGGACTAAAGAAAATATTGGTGTATAAAATATAAAAAACAATATTTCTAAAGTTACTACAACATTCCAGCATTAATTATGGATTACTATGCGTCTAAATTTTAAGTTGTTTGTCTTTTTTAGCCAACGAACACAACCGTAATTAATTTAAAGATAAACCTAAACGTGAATTATTGCTGAAAACACACTTTAGTTACAAGAAATATGTTTCCTCTATTAAAAATTTAAAAATTTCCAAGTACATAAATTTTGAAAACTTTTATATTATGGTTTGTTAATAATAAATTAAGTTTAATAAAGTGTACTTATGTTTATTACTATACTACAACATTAATTAATTTAGCAATTTTCATGAAAAATTTATTAACTTTTTAAATTTAAAGGAGGGGGTGTAGATGTAATGAACCAACAAGTATAATAATTAATGTTCACAAACTATTGCATGATTTAGAGATACTGATTAAGAAATACTTGAATTAATAAACTCCGCACGCCGCTCCAAGTTTGTAGAAATTTAAACTATGATTTGAGTTCTAATAGATTATGGTTTTCATCTAAACTAATTTTAAGATTCCTCATAACATAATCTATATATAGTATAATATACATAATTAAGCGTTGCTGAAATAGAATTTATTTAAGCAAATTGCAAAATAATAATCATTGATTTATTATATAACATTCTAGCTTGATGTCATTTAAAATTATTTATAAAATATATAAATTTATTTGCTATTATCTTTGCATTAATGGAGTTCGAATCTGGGGTAGATTTCAAAATTTCTTTAAAAAAAACAGTATTTGTTTTATATAAATTAAGTTATTTGATTATGTTTAGATAAAACAAGATTTTTAAAAGAATTTTTAATAGAAATTATTAGTGGACTAATTCAAAACATAGTAATTATAGTAAATTTAAATTAAACAATGTTTTTTTGAGAAACAATAATTAACACCTTAATTTTCACTATAAATTAAAAAAAATCAAATAGATGTGTTTAGAATTTTTGTTGTAACTCTTTCCGAAATAAATCATGATTGCATTACCTACTTATAGTGTATACACTGTATACACAGTGGCATCTTATTGATCTTTTTTTAAAGAACGAAAGTTTGCATCATTTTTAGAAACATGAAGAGTGCGATTTTTATTAAAACCACAGTTTTTTTTATCTAGTTTAAATTTCTTTGGCAGGTTTAAATACTAACATTTTCATCGGTTCTATATATTTTTGATTTCGGACTAAAATTATAATTATTATGCCTTTTTTTAAACAATTTTTTTTTAATTTGTTTAGATTTTAAATAATATTCCTCCCTTTGAGCCAATTTGAAGTATTACCTCTTCTCATTTTCTGAATTTTATTTCATTATTACGTAAGATTCATTTATTTAAACATATTTGAATACGCTACTATAGCTGTAATAACTATTATTTTATTATGTCCTAGTTGGATAGAGTGGATATAATATTAACATAGTTTGGGTAAAGTAAATTTATGGATTAAACAACTTATGTCTCCGATTTAATAACATTTAACGAGACTCCAAACTTTTTGTCAGCGTAACATTGTTTCATTAAAAAGATTAATTAATCATCGTTTAAAGCACCCTGCACAAAACACTAGTGATTTTGGACCTCACTGAAAATTTCTGAAATTTTGATATGTTATAGTTTATGACCTCCTGAACAAATGTTCCCCCGATCAAAAAACTTTTAAATGGATAGTTTTTGAGATATTGAGGTTAGAAGTCATCAACTGCCATATTTTTATGACTGCATTCGTGTGTTTATACATGCGTGTATTTGTGTATGTGTGCACGTGTGTGTGTTTCTATTTTATATTATTTTGAATAAAGAAAATATCTTGGTTCCTAGACTTGAGTTTTTTTAAATATTTCTCTACCAAGGAGGATTTTTTTTATTCAATATAAAACAAAATAGAAACACACAAACCTACATACACACACACACACACACACACACATGCTTAAACACACGAATGTAGTCATCAAAATATAGCAGTTGATGATATCTCAAAAACTGTCCATTTCAAGTTTTGTGCCAAGAAGGATTTTTGATCAGGGGGTCACAAACTATAACATATCAAAATCTTAAAACTTTTCAGTGAGGCCCAAAATCGTTAGTCTTTTGTGCAGTTGGTGACTTCTAACCTCTATATCTCAAAAACTGTCCATTTAAAAGTTATTTTGACCGGGAGACCATTTGTTCAGGAGGTTATAGACTATAACATCAAAATTACAGAAAATTTCAGTGACGTCTAAAATCACTAGTATTTTGTGCGGAGTCCTTTAAATTAAGTGTATGAAATTTGTTTAGATTTTCCTCATAAAGTCGCTCTTGCATTGAATAATAAAAATGATTTCCGCTAAATTATTCGGTGGTGTATAACGAAATATAAATATGAAAGCAACAATGATGTGCTTTTATTTTGAATTTTAATAATCAACATTTTTATAAACTCTTGATCCCAGCGAATAATGCTTTCTAACCCGGGTATAAAATGCAAATATATTGCTTAATAAATTATTTATTATACCTTAAAATTGCTGAAATTTGAATTAACCCAAAGCATTATTTGATGTTAAATATTTATGCATATAAAAATATATGCATAATTTACGTACATAATCATTTGGTAATTAGAAATGTAAATGATAAAACATTCAATTAAGATTAACAGAAAAACATTAAGCGTTCATAAACATCTTACAATTTCTTTTTCGCCTTCAAATGTTTGTTTAAATATTCAAGTAAATTCATTCCTGGAAAATTTTCGGTTAAAGTAAATTTAAAGTATTAAATTATTCATCAACCTTTTTTGAGCGAAAGTTTGTGTGCATGTGTGTGGGGAGAAAACATTTTTGCACAACTTGTCTCTTCGTGTATTAAAGTTTGTCGACGTTTTTAATTTTACATTTGTGGTTGTGCGGAGTGGATTATAAAAATTTTAAAATTTACTTATGAATTATTAGCTGGGATGTTTCACTTAAATACTTTGCAACGGGAGTAAATTTCGTACGTAAATTGTAATTTATGTGCGAAGTCAAATCCCAAATGGTGTGCGGAATGTTGAATTTCGCTCTCCTTATCTTTCAACTCAAATAATTGTTTTTTAATTAATTCGCATGTGTCTCGTATTTTATTGTAATTGACTTTGTCTGACGCGCGTCTGATGGGCGCGTGGGCGAGAGGTATGAATTTATAAAATATTAATGCTTAATACTATTTAGATCCAATAAAAACTTTTACTGATTTCCTACTTTTTCCTCGGCGGCGCAAAGCAACAAACTTTCGCCGCAACAGAAACCAAAGTTTTCTTTTAGCACACAAACACACTCACCAATTCATAATTAAAGAGTTTTTCTAAAAGATTACCCCAGATTCTATTGACTTTACTTTATTACACAGGACCGTAGCTATGAATAGTATCTGGCATATTGTTTGTTAAAAATGTATGGTTTCAATATGTATTAATATTTAATATATTATGAATTCACTGAACTTCTTAGATACAATAAATTTCTATTTAAAATGTCATTTTTAATTTAAAGATACTAGAAATAACTTTATTGTATAATGAATGATAAATAATGCTATTGATACACACTGCATTTTATTCAAAAGTATACATATGAAAACTAAATTAATTTATTATGTCCACGAAGTTCTTAAACGTTATATTTTGGATAGAAATTTTTGCGCTTGGGGTAAATTTTAGAACATTATTGTCCGATATTTTTCCCTTTGGTAGATTTCATTATTTTTTTATCAAAATTCATCATTGTGTATAGAAAATCCATAGAAACTATGTCTTTTTCACTGAATTTCAATGAGTTTCTATGTTTTTTATTCTTTTTCACTGAATTTCTATGTTTTTTAGGCTTTTTTACTAAATATCTATGTTTTTTAATCTTTTTCACTGATTTCACTGGATTTCTATGTTTTTTAGTTTTTTTTCACTGAATTTCACTGAATTTCTATGTTTTTTTAGTCTCATCTCATGAATTCTCGATTATATTATACTTTCCTATGTATACCTTTGGATGAAATGCACTATATATGTTTAATATTTATCTACTTATTGTGCAAAATAATTTTAATAATTGAGTTGACAATAAAATATAAGATATAGATGTCTAAATCGTAAAATAAGTACGATAAATCATCTGTATGATAAGGCAGTCACAAAAGCTTAAAATTACTAAAAGCTTTATTTCGATAAAAGAAAGGGAGTAAATCGGTAGAAATAGGTTTTATTCGAAACGAAACAAAGATATTGTTGATTTGAGAAAGGATACAACGTTTCAAACAAAAGATAAAAAAACTGTAATCTTTATATAAGGTTTTGGTTAACTTATCTAAATTATTGTAGTAATCAAACATCTGATATCCAGTTTCAAGTAAATTTAACACAAATATTAACTAATTCTTTTCGAAACAAATGTTTTAAAATATTTTTCTTGCGTTAGTGCTTAACTATAAACAATTTTGAATGTCAAAACCTTTAGTTATTTTAGTAATTATTTCATTTTTATTCTATATAGGCAGCATTGAGTTATAGAGGATTCAAGGGAGCCTCTTTTTAATTGGTGCAAGATTATTAATTTATCTATTGCGTTTTATAAATGTAATTTGGATAAATGTGGATAAATGCGAAAGCAACAATCAATTCATATTTAATGCTTTTGTAAAAATAGATTAGGTTCTAAAACTTTTTAACTTTTTTGAGTAATTTTTAGTGTAGCCGCAAATTATTCTTTAGCATCACTACGTCCACTTAAACCAAAAATTTGTGATAATTTTTTTTTGTGCGTGCAAATTTTTTTTGACTTTCTTCCGATTTTGCTTTGATCTTTCGACATTTTCCATTAAATCTTTTAGCGACTTTCATCATTATTATTCAAAGATGAAGAAGAACTGGGTTTTTCTTTATTTTTCATCAATTTTAATGAAAATCCTTAAATGCTTTGATGGAGAATGCCGAAAATAAAAAAAAAATCAAAGTTGGACGTGCTGATGCTAAAAAATAATTTGGGCTTACATTAAAAATTTGTCAAAAAAGGCTAGACAAAAGGGTTCGGACTAACCACGTAGATATAGTTTAATATTACATACCTAATACATTAAAATTGTTTATTTTTACTATTATACCTCTAGCATTTAGCAGTTTTTTTACCAAATAGTAATGCTTAAAATGTATTGTAGATACAATTTCTTACTTGGTAAATAAAAATTCCACATTTTAATGAAATAATATCGTCACGAATACGATTCAATCAAATGATGCTGCTTTTATGCTTTTTAAAGGACAAAAACGTTTCTGACTTGTTGTTTTATAAACATTTCATGTGCCTCTAAGCTTTGCATAGAAAAATTACCACACTATACAAGTTATTAGATTTAACAGCCGTTTTTATGCGTCACAATTTCGAAAATAAAATAACAATTAGTGTTTTATTAGTGCGCTGTAAATTCGCACACGGAAAGTATTTTTAAGTGAAATAAACAACTTTCATTTACCCGTGTGTTGTTTCTAGAAAACAAAGTTGTTCGTTGAAAGAACAGAAATCGTTTGAAGTGTATACAACGAGGACGGTGTTTTTTGTCGTAGCGAAATGATCAGGAAATGAGCTTTTAACACAATTTTTAACGCGCAACGATCCTTTGGCATAAGATCAAACAATGTAGTATAAGACATTTTTGTTTGATAGTGCAATTTCAGTTATGCATTGTACGAGTTTCAATGGGCGAACGATATCGATTAATTATTCACAAAAGCTGTCGTTTGGAATTAAGTGTAGATCCTGAAAAAAGTTTTTCAATTTTGTTATCGTACACACTCATAAGTTTTTAAAGGGGATACTTTTACGTGCGCGCTAGCTAGATGGAATATTTTTATTATAAAAGCTTTTACCTTCTTCTTGTTCGCTTTTTTTTGCAGTAAATAAAATGTCTCCACGACCATCGATAATACCTGATACTGAAGCGGCGCCAGCGCCGGCCGAGGAGAAACCGCCACCTCCGAGCACGTTGCCCGTGCAAAAAGCAGAGCCAGGAAAGCCCCCGAGTCGTGCAGGTGCATGCAGAGTTTGTCTGAAAGCGTTTAAACCTGATGACTTTAGTCGTACGTGTGCGGAATGCGCACAACGTGTTTGCGAAGATTGTGCCTCCTATAGCAAAATTGCGGAAGATGAGGATCCTGCTAAATGGACATGTAGCGTTTGCCGAAGGTACTATTTACGATATTACGATACCTATAAACTTGAAGACTATGCTTACACTGTCAATTATTATTACTCGAACCGATTATTAGATACAAAATACACGCAAACTTTTATCTAATGTCACATTTCTTACCTATATGATATAATCATCAATTTTGAAATTAAATATGTTTTTATCCACTTAAGAAGATTTACCAAAAAAAATTAACAAACCATAATCAGTAGAAAAGTATAGAGATAGAGTTAATTTTAATGATTTTACTTTAAAATATAATTATAAAAATTTTCATATGTAGATGGTCGATTAAGATTTCTATAAAAAGTTATTTTAAGTAAAAAAATGCACAAAAGAATTAATTGCTTGAGCGTTTATAAAATAAATCCAGCAATTCTTTAAAAAATCTGTAATAATATGCTCATTTAACAAAAATCTGTGAAAAAATACGGTTTTGCAAGAATGTACTGTTTTAACTGTAATTTTTGGTTCAGTTTAAGGTAGGTTAGAAGCCAGTCTTATACGAATTTTGGTTTGTTAATAGCGTGTCCTTATTTGATTCACCAAAGTAGAGCTCTTCAGATAATATATGAAGTCATATTATACCTATACTGTTTATAAATAGATACACTCATGAAGCATTAAAACTGTTCCATCTAATTGTGTTAAGTTTAACGTTTAACGTCCTACATAACACTGTACAGAAGGAGTCTTTTTTAAAAATACATTAAATCAGGTAAAAAACAATTTTGGTTAATTCTACAGTCATTATTTAAAATTGTTTCAATTTACCAATAAACGAGAAAGTATGCAAAAATTCACCGGAGATAGCCTTAAAGTTAATTTTCACCCAAATATTTATTTTTTTGTATTATTTTTACATTTGCCTATGATTTTATTTCAATTACTTCAGTTTATCAATCAAGAAATAAAATGATATCTACAATATAAATCTGACATCAAAATTAATGAATAAAACCTAGCACAGCGAAAATAAGAAATTTTTTACCATTACGTTTTGCTATAGATAACAGTAAAGGTTTGCATATTTATTATAATAAGTATAGATAGAAATTATATGCATTTTTTACTTATAACAAAGGGCCGCATTTTTTAAATTGAATGTGCATGGAAAACGCGAAAAACTTTTAACGAACTATTTCTATAAATAATATCGTAATGCGTATAAATAAGAATTGGAAGAATAAAAAGAAGGTGGATGTGTGGTGTACTCCCAATGGGTTTTTCATTTCTTTGTAAATGGAGTTTTCGGTGAATAGATGCATTTACAAGAGTACGAGTAGTGTAGCTCATGATAAATGCCAGCTTTAAATTAAATGCAAAAGTACATTGATGGAATAAACTCAAAGGGAATTTAATGAAAAGAACGGATCAAAAACATAAATCAGCTGTTCATTTTAAATTTATATATTATCTATAGTTATTTGTAGTATTTTATTTAGTAAAAGTTTGTTTAACATTTTAATTAAAACTCTAGGTAGGTATATATGATGTGAATAGCTAATTTATGGAAGTTTGCACCACTGTTATTGATATTTTTATCGTGAAGTTGGTTTAACCCCTTTTGGCTTACTATGCGATATATTGAAAATATGTAAGAAGTTGTGAAAATTTGGTTTTCATTCAGTCAAATTAATCTGCGTTTATGAAAGTTTATTTATTTACAACATGACGAAATGATAAAAAATTGAAGTGAAAAATGTATCTAAAAGAGGATTAATTCTTATCTTTTACTGCTTCTCTAATCAACAACAATGCTGCAGTACATCTGTCATCGTTTTTACGCATTTAAACACGTATGTAAAATTTGGGACATAAAATTTCTTAAAATATTTATTGTATGTGCTTCATGCGTGAACTTGCATTCTCAGCCACGCGTTGCTCTGGCTTAGTGAAGATTGATTAGAATAATTTGACTATGTTTTTAAAATCTTAAAGTTAATTATTCGTCGCATTACTTCTGTCCTGCCGGTACGGAGGCATAAATTGGATCGTCTGCAAGGAGTAAATGTAAATGTTTGAATATTTGAATGTTTGTCCTCTCATACTGATAGCTGTCAAATTGACAGTCTTACTATTTTCACAAAACAACATATTTTATCGAATATAACGTCTTCTTCTAATGTTTAATATGCCAGAAACCTTCTTTGGAGTACTTTAAACAACTCCCCAAAGTTTCATGGCAATGCGTTGCATGGTTTTTGAATCTATCGAGTACAGATAGACAGACACACTACACACATTCATTTTTATACATATAGTTTGACGTAAATAAAAAAAAATCATGCAGGTTAATTGTCTAATCTTCTACACATAAAAAACTAATTTAAAACGCGCATCATTCCTTAAACTAATATAATGCATCGATTAGAATAGAATCTTTAACTGTAAAATTGAGTAATTTAACAAATTGGCAATATATCCATAGAAAGACTTCATCATATTTAGTTCTAAAACCGATGCGTGCAATGAAATGTGAGAGAGTATTGTCGTAAAAAAGGGTAATAAAGATCTCATTACAACTGAGATCTAAAAAATGACAAATGTTAAAGGTCCTTCGATAAATATAGGACAATTAACAACAATACTAGACAGGCGATAAAACTATTTACTTTCCTACGGCTGCTCCTGGCAAGAAGGCGTATTGCCTGGCAATAAATTTCTCAATCCTTCCAATTTTATTGACTTGGATATTAAATAAAACTATCTTCGCTAAAGTTCTATATTAAAAAATAAGCTTTCTATAAAAATATTAATTTAATTATATTGATTTACTAGGCAGATACAAAATAAGTAGATGTGCAGACAATTAATAATTATTCATTTCTATTGTATTTAAACATGTTACTTTAAATTAATTTTGTATGCGTTTAGAATTATTAACAATGCATAACAACGCTTATTAAAATATTTCGAAATACATTTCCCAGATTGAATGAGCATAAAAATTTTTTCAACCACTTGTTTTGTCTAGCAAATTGCTTTTATTGTTTTGGTTTTTAAAAGTTCTCTTTAACAACAGTAGAAACATTGTAAAATATTAGCAAAAACACATTTCCAACATTGAATGGGCATAAAATTATTTTATCCTTTGTTTTGTCTAACAAACTTTTTTTTATTAATTTTTTATAATGTTAAATCCAACTCGCTACATATTTTGTTACAACATAGATATACAGGGTAGTACAAAAGTATGGATACATTTTCATATATTTTAAAAGAAATTGTAAATATAACTCAAAACATTATTGTTAGGTTTGTTGAACGTTACAAGATCATTATGTATTTTTATTGAGTAACATGTTTAAATTAGAATGGTTTGTAAAAAACTTATTGGATTCTAAAAAATAACATATTGCACTTGGTTTTGGCGTAGATATGTAGAGAGAGGTTATAATTTGGGACGTGGAATTTAATTATTCTTTCAGGTTTGTTTTTCTTATATATTCCTGTATTATCATTAATGTATCCTGT
>JARJDW010008828.1:0-11232 GCA_030264715.1 Adinopsis sp. GC000173 | reverse complement strand
TCTTTACTTACTATTGAAAATAATAATAAAAACACAAAATAATAAAAATATGATGAATGCTTGCGATGCGAACTAGTCGAAGATCAAAACAAGAATACAAAAATTTTTAAATTTGGAAAAACAGACTGTTGGTTTGTATATAGTCGCCAGCAATACTTAACTTATCATCCAGCATCCCTAAATTTATTGTCACATACTTAACAAAGGTTCTTTTAGTATTTTATTCCATAGTTAACGATTTAAGAGTGAAATACCACCCCTCAATCAGCCATCTGGTTTACTTCACGATGATAAGTGTACAATATCCTTTCCATTTTTTTCCTATTAATGGATATTAACATTTCATAGTCTTGCAACATAATCATACAGACCTGCAAAAGTTCTTACATAAATATAATAAATTAATACTAAAAGAAACTTCCCAAATTTATTTCTGATGTACATGTTTTTGTCCTCGCATTAACGTAGAGCATCCAGATTTCCATTGTCTTCCAGTGTATTCTGCTGATATGTTAGTCAACAAAAACACATAGTTTCATAATAAAACTACTTAAGAGTAATATGACACCCCGCAACCAGCCATCGGGTTAACTTCACGACGATAAGTGTACAAGATCCTTTCCATTTTTTTCTATTTATCAATATTAACACTTCATAATCTTGCAACATAATTGGAAAGACCTGCAAAAGTCCTTACATAAATATAATAAATTAACCCTAAAATCAACTTCCCAAATTTATATCTGATGTTCATGTTTTTATTCTCGCATTAACGTAGAGCATTCAGGATTTCCATTGTCTTTCAGTGTATTCTGCAGTGTATTCAACAAAAACACATAATTTCATAATAAAACTACATACATGCATTACATATTTAACATTTTATAGTTTGAAATTCAAACATTGTAAACACCTGATTGCGTTGACAAGTTATAGGTTAGTAAGTGTTTGCCTTTTTCTTTATTCCATTAGTTATTCACACCATCTTTCTCTAGTACATTGTATTTACAATTAGTTTGAATCAGCGACATCTTTGCAGCTTGGCGGAGAACTAAATACAAATCCTGACCTTGTCTATATGAGTTGAACCCCCCTGAGAAATAAAACATGTATATATATAAAAAATTATTTCATTTAATAATCTGAAATAGAGGATTATTATACACATACATTAATGAATTGGGCCAGCATACGTAACCATTAATTTAAAAATGTATTAATTAATATAATAAATTAAATACTTGATTGTCTCAGAAGATATGAAATAGTATTAGTTATTAGTGCAGTAGTTAATATATTTCGACTATTATATTGTTATCAGAACTACAATTAGATAGATACAAAAAGAAAACAATAAAAACAGTATATATTGTTTGATATTTGTATCTATTTAGTTGTAGTTTTGATGATGATATAATAGTCGAAATATATTAACTACTGCACTAATAATTAATACTATTTTATCTTTAAAACTAATATTAATAGTATGGTTGTTATGTCATTTTTTGCAAAAGCGTTTGGCGTTATTAAATATAATTGAATTTTTTCTTATAATTTTGCTTTCGTCTCTAAGCAATTTGTTTAGTTCGATTGTGTAATTTTTTATGATAATCTCTGTTAGTTTTGCTATGACTAATTCAATATTATTGTGTAGCGCACAATATTCAAATTTAATTAATTCACAAACAGTGTATGTTATTTTTTAACTATTTGTGATTCATTTAATTTGTTATCTAAAATTTTAGTTATGATGGCATGCGCCTTTTTTAAATTTTCAAAAAAAATTGGTGACAATTCATTGTTGAGGATCATCGTTTCGTGGCAGACGTTACATTTGTTTTTTAGTAATGTCTGAATGACCATTTTGATAAGTTTGATAGTTGCCTGGCCGAAGACTATGGATTGAGTAGGAAGGTTTACTTCAAAAATATTGAGTGGCCCTGCCACATGGTATGTAATGCCCTATAAAATTTCTTATTTTTGTATTAAGTGTGTATTTTTAAATTGCTTGAAAATGCCGAATCAATATAATATTTGTTTATACGCAAGTTTTTAATAAATGTTAAATAAAATATTTTGCTAAGGCAAATTATAAATAATAATAATAAATGAAACCGGTATTTTCATACAATTAAAAGTACACACATTACATATACATACATTTTGTGGACGAAATACAAACAATACTGTAACACTAAAATCATTATCTTAAGGGGATTCCACCTAAATTTAACTATGTTTGTAGGCTGGTATCCCCTTAAGGGGGGATTTCGGCGTGCATGCTTAATATTTGTTAATAAAAACTGCAATTTTCAATATGTAAATATATGTATATACATATTATTATTTGTGAAAATCAAGCATGCACACTGAACTCCCCCCCCCTGAAATAAGTATTAAAAAATTACCTGCTCGATGAAATTTTTCAATGTTAAAAAATAATGGTCTTGATCCAATTCACAATTTTCCCCATTGTTATGCGATGCAATGTTTCTTATTAGCAAAGTTTTATAATTATCCTGCCATGACCTTGCTGTGGGATTTACAAATCGGCAACTTATTTGTCGTATTTGTTCAAAAAAATTTTCAATGATGACCTGGTTAAATTTACGCGGCACCAAAGTAGATATGCCATAATTTTTCATTTTTTAAATAAAATCAAGAAATTCCTCATAGTATGGATCAGATTTCTGATTGTTGACGGTTGGGTAATCTTGTTCGTTTCGACGTTTTTAAATTTGATAGTTTTCACCATATTTATAGCGTCGTAGAAGAATTGGTGGTGGTGACTTTTATCTGTAATAGCACATTTAAATGGCTTTTGCTTACCCGATTTTATATCAGCGTTCAGGCTATCAAATAATTTGTCAAAAAACATTATATATGCAGTGTCATCTGCAGTCTCCGACAACTTGAACACAATATCATTTTCGGTCGGAGCGACTCCTGCAACAAATCATTAGAATTGATCTAAATACTTTTATATTATTTATTACCGTGCGTAGCGAAATATTTTAATTGACATGCCATTGATCTGCTTAACGCCTGGGTGCAGTATTTCACCCGCATTTTTTGTGTGTTGGTGGGATAAATAAGGCAATTTCGCAGTTTTTGCAAATTTCGATAAATTCCCATGTGAGAGTCCATAATATATGTAAATTCGACATCCTTCCATTTGGCTATCTGTAAAATAAATAGTGATATTTTATTTAGGTAATAGGTTTTAAATGTAATATATGTATCATACCTTTGGCTGAGTATCAATGGCATAATGCAACTCTCCTTTTAAAAAATTATTTCTGACACCTTTCATTAGGTGCGGCACATCAAATATTGAAAGTATATGATTGTACATTGGATTTGTGTACCAAAAAATTGATTGCCGCAACGTTATTCGCTCCTTGGTCACAAATGGTGCATAGAACGTGTAGGCCTAACTTAAATAATCGCACAATTAATTCTTCGATTGTATTTGCAATTTCAATGCTCCTTGTAGGACCGCAACTAAAAGTGTAACAGATTGGAAAGCACTATGTTTTGTCTTCCGTTGTAAAACGGCGACCCTTCGGAGACTTGTTCAAGTTCTCTAATTGTGATGTTATAAATCGTTTTAGGGTAATATTCATTCCCTTATCATAGAAATGTGAAAACATACGTTGTGGGTTTGTGTTGCGCAATTCCTTATACAAATCCGCTCGTTTCTTATAATAAGAAGCGGTTTTATACAATTTCCGGGCTATTAGGGATAAGTCTCCTGGTTTTAAACCCATTTTACACAAAATGCCCTTTTTTGTCGCTGAAAAAATAAAATCATGCAACCGTTATTACAAAGAAAAAACTATACAATTTTTAATAATTTAATAGTAGTATTATACATAAAATTACAAAACAATTGTAGAAATGAAATGGAAATTTTAATAACATTTATAAAACTATAATATTACTATAATATGAATTTAATACTTACATATTTTAGATGACGTGCTAGGTTGATCTAAACAACAATCTTCCTGCATTGAAATGTCATCAAAATTGGCAGGAACGGCAGGAACTGGATTTTCTGGCATTTGTTGCAGAGGTTCCGAGTCTTCAGTTCGCTCTCTAACGAAACATCTTTAAATCAAATAAAGTAAAAACAAATAATGAATATTTACCTGGCAGAAATCGTGAAGGGTATGCTGACGGCAATAATTTTCGATTGCTGATATAATCATCAGCTCGAAAATGAATTTCACATACCCTCCTACATCTACATATATATTTGATCATGCGTCAAATTATTTAGGCTTGGATTCTGTAGAACATCCAACCACTTTGCAAACATTGGTAATCGAGTCGATGGATTTGGAAAACGGTGTTTCCTACCAATATTTCCCATACAACCCACTACACCACAATAAAACACCATATTCGTGGAATTTAATTTCACAATAATGGAAATAAAATTTAAAAAAAGGCACAGTAAAAGCAAGCGAAAGTTAGCGAAAGCAAGTAGAAGCACAAGGCGACCGTTAATAATGAAATTCGGATGCGTTCCAATATTACATTTGTTTATATGAGTACGCGCATGAGTAGGTGTATATACTATGTAAATATTTTTGCAAGTGCATATCAGTGCAAAGTGCATAATACATACACCTAGTTAACGGAACGCAGCCAAATCTGTTTAACGGTCGTCGCAGAAGAAATTGATTTTTTTTTCTTTATTTCAATTTTGTTGTGAAATTATATGGCATGAAAAATGATATATCATTGTACGTGAATATGGTATTTTATTATGACATAGTGGCTAGTGCATGAAATATTGGAATAAAAATATGGTTTTCAAAATCCGTCTTTACGAGAGCTACGATAGTTTAAAACCTTTGAATCAAATTTTGTACATGCGCGGCATTGGTTGATCAGGCGATAGCGCCCTCAAGCGGCGTGGATCCTTCTATCTCCCCTTACCCCACTTCCAAAAAATTTTTGCCGTATGAGATTGTCATACCTGCGTCGGGCACGTCCCAGATTCAGGCGCTTGCCTAGTGTCACTATCTTGTAGGTTATGTTACGTTTATTGTGAGATTTACTTTCCAACTTCCTGTCGTTATATTAATAATTTGGAATAATGAAAAAATTTAAAGAAAATGTTATAATTATTATAATTGAGGTTTGCCAGAACATAAGGTAGGTTAATAGGTAGTTGTGGCCCAGAGATCAGAAGGTCTCTTACAAGCTGCCCAGATTGAATCTTGTTGTTTCTGCAACTAAACATTAAATGGTTTAAGTCACCCTCTTCACCGCATTTACATAGATTATTAGGTATTAATTTAAGTCTGTGTAGGTGTGTGGGAAAATTTCCGTGCCCCAAGCGTAACCGGAAGATATTATTACACTGACTTTTTTTGTGTTAATAGTTTGAAACCATAATGCTTTATGATTATTAGGCTGCAAGGTGAAGCTTTTGTAATGAGGAGCTCTGATGGTTTTGTTTTTAAAACTCATTAGTTTATTTAACTGTTTAAATTTACCTTGAATATTATAATTATATGCTGCATGTAACTCAGCGAAGACCTGAATTAGATCTTTGTCATTACTTTTAAAACAGTTAATAATAAATTTAGACATTAAATATTTTAGTTTAATGTGGTAATGTTCTATTCCGAACTCCATTAATAGACCGTAAAATGGCGAAGAGAAAAAGGCTCCTGAAATGATTTTGAGAGAGGAACAGCCTATACTATTTAATTTTTTTACTATTTGGTTAGAAATTTGATTAAAATTTACAACGTGATATTCTATTATTGGGATAGTAACAGCTTTGATGAATTTAAAAAAAGCATTGATGTTAGCTCCCCTTTTTTGAAGATAATATAAGATATGATTTATTTTTTAAAATTTGTTCTTCAAATAGGTTAGATCTTCCAAACCATTAAGTTTCTCATCTAATATTATACCTAAATATTTAAATTTATTTACTTGTTCTAACTTTATGTTATCTGAGTAGATTTGACAGTTATGTAACAACTTCTGTTCTCCAAACGTCATGACCTTGCTTTTACGATGACTAATGTTTAGCCCTAGAGTTTCGAGCCAACATGATATTGCCCTTAAGGCGCTATTTAAAGTCGTATCAATGTATATGTTATTTGCATGACTAAAAAAAATACAGATATCATCGGCGTATATAATACATTTAACCAGGTTTTGAAGATTAATTAGTATGTCAGACATGTAAATATTAAAAAGAAGTGGACTGATGACCGACCCTTGCGGAAATCCTATATTACTTGTTCTTTTTTCTTTATGATATTTGAGATGCATCTTTCTGTTAGAAAACAGTTGAAAAATAATTTCTGTTAATTTGGAATTAAAACCTTTTTTAAGTAATATCTCTGTTAAGATATTTATGTGAACATTATCATATGCTTTTTCGATATCCAAGAATATCGCTGTTGTTTTTTGATTTTTTTTTTGAGTTTAAAATGATAGTTGCTTGTAAAAGACTTATTGCGTTGATAGCAGATTTATGCTTGATGAAACCGAATTGACAGTTTGGGATTATATTTCGGTCATCAGTCCACTCTCCAGAAAAAATTTTATGATCTCTTTAAAAATTTTACGAAATACATTTAACAAAGATATTGGTCTGTATCCCCTGCAGGCTTGCGGATTGGGACAATTTTTACTTCGAGCCAAGCTTCTGGCACCCTTTTATTACCTAGTAATATGTCTTTATACAAGCCAGTCAGATATTTTATGCCAATAAGTCGTAAATTTTGTGCAACTTTATATGTAAAGCCATCAGTTCCTGCAGATGATTTTTTGTTTTTTTCTTTAATAATTTGCATCATAAGATCAGAATTTATAAATGCAATAGTATGATTATCTATTGTGTTAATATTGATGTTAACAAATGGGTTTGCAATTTGACACCAATCTGGTGCCAATTTTTTGATAAATTCACTCTTCCATTCAAACGAGTTTTCTCTCGTTGAAATTTTCCTGCTGAAACCTGCTGACATCTGATTAAATTTTTTCCACATTAAATTTGTTGGACAGTTGTAACTTAATGATGAACAAAATATATTTAGAGCATTTCTTTTTTTTAACCATCCTTCTAAATATTGCATTTATTTTATTAAACTTAATGAAATCTGAAATTAATCCACCCTTACAAAAATTTCTTAAAATCATTCTACGTTCTGAGACTATTTTCTTACAATTTTTATCAAACCAATTCCAACCTTTTAGATGTTTAGTATTTTTAACTGATTTGTTTAACCTTATGCTGGATTCCAGCAGGGACATCTCAACTGAGAGTGTGAATTCTTCATAATTAATGTTATTTCTTAAATTTAAGTTTTTCAATTTAAAATCTAACTTATCCTTAAATAACTTCCAATCTACATTTTTTAAATTAAATCTAATATCATCATGCAAAAAAACCTTGTAAACTATCTGTACTAAAAGATGATACCCTGACAGGGAAATGATCGCTACCATAAGTATCACTGAGCGTGCAGGTGTACCATTTTGAGATGTTGCTAATGTGCACTATTACTAGATCTATGATACTGATGGTTTTAGAATTTCTGTTTAACCTTGTTCTATTTCCATCATTTAATATTACAAATTCTGATTGGCTGATTCCATTGAATAATTTTATGCCAAAGGAGTTATTGAATGACGCTCCCCATCCTGTATGATTGGCGTTAAAATCACCTACTAAGATGTGATCTTTTGACATTTTATTAAAAGTATTTTTCCAGAAATTTTCAGTGAAATCTATATTATATCTACAATAAATCCCCGTCAGGGTATCATCCTTTGTTTTAATAGTCAAATGTTCAATATCAGGCAATTCGTTAAATAATTCCGTTTCAATTACTTTGAATTCAATACTTTTCTTAATGATAAACATTATACCACCTTTACCATCATTTCTAGGTAATGAAACATTTAAATAATATTTAAATCTGACTGGTCTGTCTGGGCGTAACCAGGTTTCAGTAAGAAAAATTATATCGGTATTAGATTAGTCGAGCAGATTAATTCAATTTTCATAATTTGCATTTAGGCTTCTAATATTCCAAAATAAAATTGACTTGAACACTAGTCGGCCTCGCTGGGAGTAGAATCGCAATATTTACTATCTGTATACTCAATTAAAGATTCAAAAAATTCATCTCTTTCAATCTCATTAAGTTTGAGTAATAATCTTTCAACTGAGTTAAACCTATTCATCCATGATGGCGATGAACGCCCTGAGCTTGTTTTTTTTTGAGAAAGAGGATGGTTTTCATGATTTTAAGATGTATTGGTACCTAAATTTTTTTTGTAATATATACTATTGGTTATTTTTTTATTTAGTTCTATTACTTCTGAGAGTTTGGATTTTTTATTACTGTTTTCTTTTATATTAAAGCCTTTACTATTTATGCCCACCCCACTTTTGCTGACTCTTCTTCTTTTAATAATTGTAGAGAATTTAGTGTCTTCATTATGCTGAAAGGTTACATTTTCTGCATCTGAGTTAGAGTTTTTCAATTTAGGAAAATGTGCAGGAGTCAGATTAGAAGCAAAACTGTTATTATTTAGTTCAAGTTTATTCTTAGTAATTAAATTTGCCTCATAAATGGAACACCCATGCAGAGCAACAATTTCTTTAATTTTTTTTTGCCTTAAAAATTCTATACATATTCTATCGTTATATTTGGTTCCAAGTTCATTGGATAGGTGATTATCATTAAAATAACAACTTTTTTTTCATTTCTATTCATACAATCAATAAGTTTGTGTTGACTGTTACATGCTGGGCAAATGTTATTTATGTTCTTCCAAATTCTTGCATCGTGACCGTACCTAAGACATTTTATACATTGAATAACATTACTGATAAAAAGTTCAATGTTAAAAGACGCATAACCTGCCGTTACTGTTTTCGGTTGCACTCTTGATCGAAATGTAATTATAACAGACTTGGTTGGCCACAAGTCTCCCTCAACTTTTCTTAAAACTCTTTTTAGTGAGTAAATTTCTACATTTTCTACTCTTATTAGTTCATTTAATAGAATCATATCTATATCCTTTTCCATGTCTCTGATAATACCAACTGACGTAATATTATGCTTCGGAACATAAATTAAAAATTTATGAGTATCGGCGAAAACCGAGTTTAAGACAAAATTATTTGCTGCTGTAAAACTTTTAAACAGTACAGTAACTCTATTAAAGCCTCTACGTTCGACTTTTAATATATCTGGAATGTTACACTTTAAAAACAGACGAGATAAGTAAATAGTACCTAAATCTTTTTTTTTCTAAGTTTTCTACATTTACGATGAAAGGGCCCTGATCGAGCTCATTATAAATGTTTAGTTTATCATCACTGACCGCAAAAAAATGTTCATTTTCTTTATTACTATGGCCGCTCTGGTCGCCATGTGCTGTAATTTCCATGTTGGTATTTATAATATGTTTATCTTCAGCCTTTTTGATTAAAATGTTTTCTTTTATTATTATTTTGTTGCTTATGTCCGACCCGGACCCGGTTGGGTTACGGGGTTGTGAGCCCCCGACCATACGATTTGTGAGACCGCTTTTCACCTTTCCGATTACCTTTGAGGTTAGTTTTTAATTACTATATAAATGTGATTTATATTTAATATAAATTAAAAATAAAAGAAACAGCAAGATTCTATGTTAGTGTATTGCAGAGTAAGAATACCTCTAAGAGGGCCTACCTTTTGATGCTTAAGATGTTAACGGATCTACGACAGGAAGTCGAATGATGCTCGTAAGGTAAGTATTGAATTAGATTTTATTGACATTTCTCATTGATATTGACAAGATAGCCGACGACACAACGATGATGTGATGTGATGTGATGTATTTTTGTTTAGCTTGCTGTTGTGTGTTTATATCTTCAAATTAATATGGAAATTGGGTGAATATTAAATTTACCATTTGGTGACGACCCCAGTTAATACTCGAAGTTGATAACTCAGACGAGTTATACGCAATGTATAACAAGGATTATTGACCTAATATTTATTTGTGATCTGTTGGGTTTTTAATGTGTTCTCGTGAATATTGTTAGAAGTATATCTTTATTTACATACTATGGAAACGTCATAGAAACCGCTGCGTATTTATAAACACACGGCCTACGATAAAAAGCGTATATAAACCGCCACTACAGATTGCGTTGCCATGGTTGCGACGCCATGGTCCCCCCCTTAAAACTTTGACATATAACTTAAGTTTCAATTGGTTTTAATCCATGAGTGGAAGTACGCACAGTTTGTTGATTGGCCTTTTATATATTCCCGAAGATGTTTTAATGTCAGCCGTTCGGCTTATGTAATCTTGACTTGGATAAGTTTTTACAACTTTTCCGACTGTCCAATGTCCGGGACCGATTCCATCTTCATTAATTATGACCATATCATCAACTTTTAATATTATACTTTCTTGTTTGAACCATTTATTCCTTGTTTGTAATTCGGTGAGATATTCTCGATGCCATCTCTTCCAGAAACTTTGTTTCATGCTCTGAATTTTTTGCCATACCGATAATCGATTTTCTGGAATCTGGTGGTAAGAAGGCTCTGGTACAGATTTTATTGGCTCACCTATCAAAAAGTATCCTGGAGTAAGTGGTTGTAAATCATTTGGGTCATTTGACGAGGCTGTTTTTGGACGCGAATTCATGATTAATTCTATCTGTACTAAGAGGGTATAAAGTTTTTCATACGTGAGTATTTGATTTGTAACTCTCATTAAATGTTTTTTACAAGATTTTACGGCCGTTTCCCAGATTCCTCCCATGTGCGGTGATCTAGATGGTATAAAATGCCAATTTACCCCCTCCAGGTGCAACTTCTTGTCCAATTGCTCCTTGTACTGTTTGAGTTGTTTATTCAATTCTTTATTAGCGCCAACAAAGTTTTTTTCCATTATCCGAATATAAGTGTTGAACTAAACCTCTTCTAGAGATGAATCTTCTTAATGATGCCAAAAATGCTTGCGTTGTTAGATCACTGACTAATTCGATATGCACGGCTTTAGTAACCATGCATACGTATAACGCAATATAGGCCTTTGATGTTGTTTTTGATCTTGAACCCTGTCGTACGTTGAATGGTCCTGCATAGTCTAGTCCTGTGTGTATGAATGGTCTGGATTGTATAACTCGAAAGGGCGGCATGTCGGCCATTTTCGGTTGAAGGGTGTTTCTATTAAATT
>JARJDW010008826.1:0-16333 GCA_030264715.1 Adinopsis sp. GC000173 | reverse complement strand
GCAATCTTGTTGGATCAATCAATGCTAATTGCAAACATCACCGACTAGTTGTGTGTGTGCGGCACGGGGCCTTGAGTCGCTTGAGTCATAACAACACGATTGATTTGTTTGGTTAGGTGGCGTAGGTCGTTGATTGGCGGTTGACACAGATTATTCGCAGTTTCGAACTTAGCCGATAGATTTTTAAAACTTTTTTCTTAAATTATTTTATGAAATTAATTAATAAAANTCGGTAATGTTCGGTTTTAACACGGAATCACAGCAAATATATCTGTTTATACTTAAATCCATTTAAATATAATTAAACACACTAATAACTTGTATTTTTTCATAATATTAGTTAAGTGTTAGAATATTTCTGCCAAAATTTAATGATGACCTAGTTTAAATTTGAAAGCATATTTAAACTACCATCCCTAAGTTTTTTTGTAATTCCGAACTTAACCGATTATTTTTACAAAGTTATTTCCATAGTGGTTTTTTATCAAAATATTTAATTAAATTTATTTATTACTAATTGACTAACCTATTTAAATTTGTTATAAATGAAAATATGTATATTTTATAACTTAATTTTATATAAATTTATATTCGGCTAAGTTGGGTTATAATACAAAGTCACAAATTAAATTTAAAGATTCACTTTTGTACTTAAATCTAATTAAATTAAAACAATATTTTGCATTTTATCATAATATTAATTAAGTTTTTTAAATATTTCTGCCGATAATGCGATAATCCAATAACGACCTACGTTCAAATTTGACAGCGCGATTGCTCTACCATCCAACACCCTTCCAAAATGTCAATGTGCAAAATATATTAAGAAGAATGTCCTAGCCTGTGACATTTGTTGACATTTTATTAGTGTAGTCGAAGCAATCACCAAGTCATCGATGCATACACCACAATTTATAACTGGGAAGTGATGTAATTCGGTACCGACGAGAGTTGAGTGCGACGTGCAACAGTTTACCTTACCTGGCGAGGATGTAAGAGCGACGCCGCGCAAGCAGCAAGCGGCTCGATGGAAAAATGAATGAAAACGAGCGGCAGGAAAATGGTGGTACCGCGTGCAGTCGATAATCGCTGGATCCGTCGCTATCGCAGCTTCTTCTTCATCGGCTTGCTGATCTTCGCCTTTCAAGTCTATCTCGCCTTTCGCTTCTTCGGCCTTAACTCGGAGAATCACCGGCCGAACGCGTTCAATCCGTACAAGTCGGTGCACGTGGACGTCGATGCGGAGGTGAGCGTGAATTCGGCGCGTCGCTCCAAGGATACGTTCGTGCTCGATGATGAGGACCTGCCGCCGAGTCAAGTGAAAAAGGCGCCGCCGGTGGGCAATAATATCAAAGCAGCAGCGCCGGTGTTGAATCGGTTGCGCATCGAGGAGCTCGACTTTGTGCCGGCGTGCGAGATCGTCACCAAGGAGGCGATTTCGGCCATTCATCGCGCGAAGACGCAGAAATGCAAGCAGGAGATATCAAACGTTACGTGCCTTATACAGAAGGGTATGCTCTATCCGAAACAGCTGCCGAATTACTGTCCGAACAACGATTTGGAGGCGGGCAAGGCGCTCGGCTGCTTCAAGGATGAGAAAAACTACCGCGTGCTGAATGGCTACTACGGTAGGAATAAGGAGCACAATTCGCCAGAGTACTGTATACGCTTGTGCCTTCAATCCGGCTTTCCGTATGCTGGCGTACAATATTCGTACGTACTTTGCATTATTATTTATGTTATTGATTAAAAAATTACATTGAAATCGCTTCGAAAATGCGATTTTTGCGTGAATTTCTTTTTGACAGATTGCACTTCCCAAACTTTTAAAAAAAATCACTCAAAAATCGCATTTATGTATCGATTTTGATGCGTTTTTCACATGAAATCAATGCAAAACATCCATTTCTAGCATTCAAATTGATGCATTTTAACACTGAAATGAGTGAAAATGTGATTCCAACCTCACTTTTCAAGTTTCATTTATATCAGTGTTGAAATGCAACGATTTCAATGCAGATTTCTAATAAATAGCGAGGGAAACACGTTTTGCGTCGATTTCACGTGAAAAAATCATCAAAATTGTTTAAAAAATGCGATTTTTTAATCAATGCTTATGTACAATTTACACATCAATTCTTTTGTAGGACTGAGTGTTTCTGCGGCAACGAAGAACCGCCATCCACTGCAAAGTTACCAGACTCATCATGCAACATGAAATGCCCATCGAATCCCCACTTGGCGTGCGGCGGCTACTTCACCATCAACGTATACCAAACCGGAATTAAAAGTGAGTGGCGTGTATTATTGCATTTCGATGGGTCAATTTATGTCTACGACTAGTTTAAAGCGGCCAATTGCAAGTTGCGAAATTGATTGGCGACAATCGTTTGCCTAGAGCTAATTCTAACTTCTGCTGCATTGTCATTTAACGACTTTGCTATTTGTGCTTGGTGTTGTTGTCTCTTAGGTGATAGGTTAGTTTAAGACAAATTTATTACCACCTATTAGGTGACTTAGATTAGGTGGAAACAGAGAGTGTTTTAGGTTAAATTAACAGGGAGAGAGAGTGTATGTTAGGTTAAGTTGGATGTTATGTGATAAGAGGGGACTCTGATTAGGTGAAAAAGGAGAGTGGGTAAAGAGAGAAAGAGAGTATTCAGTTAGATTAAAAGATAGAGAGTATGTTAGGTTAGGTGTTATGTGATAAAAGGGTACTTAGGTTATGTGGAAAAAGAGTCTTTTAGGTTAGATAAAGAAAGAAAGATAGTATTAGTATAGATTAATAGAAAGAGGGAGTGTTAGATTAGGTTAGATGTTATGTGCTTAGCGGTGACTTGGCTTAGGTGACAAAACAGGGAATTTTAAGTTAGGTAAAGTGAGAAAGAGCGTATTAGGTTAGGTTAAAACAGAGAGGCAATGAAAATTAGGTTAGAGAATATGAGATAAGGTTAGATGTTATGATATTATAATTAACTTTACAATTCATTATTAAGAACTGGCTATCACCAAAATAACAATCGCCAAAACGAGATGAACCGTTTATCAACCAATCGAATTTAACTAACCGGCTTTTTTGTAGAATTTACAGCGCAAATTGCGAATGTACCCAGTGTCACTCCCAGTACAAAAACAAAACCGGCGAAAATTGTGTTTTTGCTTACCCTCAATGGACGTGCGCTGCGCCAAGTGAAACGTCTGATTAAAATACTCTACAGTCGTAATAATTACTTCTACATACACGTAGATGTTGTAAGTATATTTATAAATTATATATTTTGTTTTAGACAGAGAACATATAAACAAAATAGAACGACAATGCATAGATTTTTGTAGGCGGCAGCTCGCATAACTGTGCACGAATGTATAGGCAAGAAAAGGAGTACCAAAGTATGAATGGTTGTCCAATTCTAATTAAATTAAAGAAATTTTCAAATTATTTGAATTTAATTCACATACATTGCCGTTCTATAATATTTATATGTTATGTGTTTTGTTTTTGGTAAATACTTATACATAACCTATAAATTTGTAGAGACAAGATTATTTATTCCGCGAGCTGCTCGTACTCGAAAAGCAGTTCGACAATATAAGACTGACGCGCACCCGCTTCGCAACGATATGGGGCGGCGCCTCGCTGCTCAACATGCTGCTCAGCGTCATGCAGGAGCTGCTCGACATCACCGACTGGCAGTGGGACTTTGTGCTCAATCTGAGCGAATCCGACTATCCGGTCAAGCCGGTGAACAAACTGATCGAATTTCTAACGGTGAATCGTGATCGCAATTTTGTCAAGTCGCACGGCCGCGAAGTGCAACGCTTCATACAGAAGCAGGGCTTGGATAAGACGTTCGTCGAATGTGATACGCACATGTGGCGCACCGGCGACCGCGAGCTGCCGTGGGGCGTACAAATTGATGGTGGCAGCGATTGGGTGGCGTTGTCGCGTACATTTGTGCGCTACGTCGCCGCCCAGCAGCCGGACGAACTGGTCGCCGGGTTGTTGGTGCTGTTTAAGTACACGCTCCTTCCGGCCGAATCGTTCTTCCATACGGTGTTGCGGAATTCGCGTTTCTGCAACAAATACGTCGATAATAATCTGCACGTAACGAATTGGAAGCGGAAATTGGGCTGTAAGTGTCAGTATAAGCATGTGGTGGATTGGTGCGGTTGCAGTCCGAACGATTTCAAGCCCGATGATTGGCTGCGCATTCAAAACACCGAATCGCGTCAATTGTATTTCGCCCGAAAATTCGAGCCAATCATAAATCAAGCAGTTGTGTTGCAGCTAGAACAATGGCTGTTTGGAAAATCTACCGCTACTGTGCGTAATCTAAACGCTTATTGGCAGAGCGTTTACAATCATCTCGATCTTGGACCGATGGTTGATGATAGCCTACTCACAATCAGCGACAGTGTTGTTCGCTTAAAGTTAAAAAAGTTAAATTGCGGTGCGTCTACCAGCGCAGTACACATCAATGAAATTCATTCATATCATTTAAATGACAGCTATCGCAAAACACTTGTCACTTTTGACATTTCCGGTGCACATTTTGAGGTTAGCTTTCAGCCGAAATCGTCGCTCGTGCTGATGAAAGCGCACGATTTCGGTTATCGCATCAAATCGTTAGACGTGGCGAGCGATTACGATCAAAAAGAGCAGTTGTCGCGTAATTTCGTTAAGGCGTTAGGTCCCTACTCGGAGCCGGTGCTCACGTACGTATTCAGCTCTCACACCGATTCGAATAAGAGCACGAATGTCACGTTTCTGTGGACGGATCCGGCCGGCCGGCTCGTTGAGGTGAACGAAATTCACATCGATGACAGCTACGTGAATTCATACATCAAGCCGAGCTTCAAGCAGCCGCTACTACCCGGCGCGTGGACGATTAAGCTCATCTACAAGCACGCTATACTCGCCGAGCTGAAATTCCTCGTCACGCCGCTCAGCTACCTCTCGGGCAATCCGATCGTACATAATCAGGTGAATTTCGTGCATTCCGGCAGCGAAATCTTTAAGGAATTCGATTCGGTGTGGGAGCGATTTTTGCCGAACGGGCCCGAACGTCAAACGCTCGAAATGCTAACGGTGGCGAACGCAAAACGCTTCGGACTCGATCTGCAAGAGTGGATCGATTCGCTCTTGGTTAAGTTTTATAAAATCGATGCACTGTGTGCGGTGTACGGGCATGCGAATAGCTTGTGTGACGTGAAATTGCCGCGCTGCAAAGATACGGATTGGAGTTCGTTTGCGCCGGATCCGAAATCGGCACTCGATGCCAGCGCGATCAATCAAACAACCGGCATGTTTGATTTCTGGTAATGTAGTAGCATACATAGCATTGTAAGTAATTAAAACGGCGTGATAGTTCATTTAATCTTTGCAATTTAACGACGTATCGATCAATCAGTCAGTTGACAAATGAACTGCTTACTACCGAAGAGCTTGCAATTCTCTGTTAAGAAACAGACATATAGACACGACACCATAACTATACTTCGGGACCTCATTAGAAAGAATAAGAGGAAAGTACTAACATCCATTGTGGTATTCATATGGTCGAAAATTCAAATTGCAACCGTTAAAAGTGAGGAAGCTGTATTTATTACTAGGTCTGCGGTATCTTTTAAGGTCCTTGACTAACTTAAGACTTGAACAGTATTGACGTATCTACATGACATGACAACGGCAAGAGAGCGAAATCCAATCTACACTTTTTACTTACATAATAATGTATGGCAAATTTTAGCGAATCACATTTGAGTAAGCAAGTCAAATGTGATTGGTGCACAATTTCAATTTTAAATTACAGCCAAATTAGAGTAAATTTCCTTAATATGATTGGCTGAAATTCAAATTGTACACCAATCACATTTGATTTGCTTACCGTGATTGGCTAAACTCCGCGATACATTGGGTTTGTTCTATTTACAGAACAATGTTCCAAACGGGAACTTTTTTGTAGGAGTGTGGAACTGTCAACCACGTAAAGTCGACTTTACGTGGTTGTTAGCTCCAGACTCGTACAAAAAGTACCCGTTTCGCAAATAGCACAAGTAAAAGGCGAGTAAGATTTTTCTGTCTTAGCGTTGTCATTTATTTTAATTGACTTAATAGGGAATTGTGGTCCTTTGTGTTACTACCGTTAGATAAATTAAGCAATTGTGATACGAGTGGTGCTCATTGAAGATCTAGATATAATATTATATTTTCATAATTTTTTCTGTGAAAAATATTTAATAATATAACGATGATGAAATATTTTTATTAAAAAAAAAGAACTAGAACGAAATTTGTTTAGGATTGTTATCAAAATTATTTTTATAAATGACGAATAAGTACCAAATGCAATATGGAAGCGAATATGAACGAATAATTCCTTAAACTTGAAGACTACGTAATGATGATAAATTTAGCTCTTAATCGTTGATGCATTTTTGAAACAACACAGCACGAGAAAAATCAATTTTTTGTAAATAAATAATTGCACCATAATTTACAATTAACCTCAATATTTATACATACTTAAATTTTAATTAATTATTACGATCAAAAATGACCAAAACGTTTTTTATATCTAAATATCGGAGAGTTTTTATTGAATATTATAGACGGTGATAAATGATACGAATGAATTTCTTAACCAAAAGCGTTCCGAAGTTCACATAATGCACATATAGTCAGCATTTCAACTAACGAATTTGTTACACACATTATCAGCTTTGTATCAACAGGACAAATTTGACTGATTTCTGACGAGTTGACAATGATAGATCTGCGTTCAATGTCGATTAGTCACGATTTGAACGGTTTGAAATTCAAAATGATGTAAAAGCGGTAAAAACAATTATAAATGTTACACTATTGCCAATTATTAAATATTAAGAAACAAAAACTTTAAAAAAAAGTTTCCTGATGATTCATCATTACACCTGATCAACGACCGGTTGATAACTAGTCAGAAATATGTTTATACAACTAATGGCGCGTCAAATCGCCTGATGGGATGCTGTTTTCTGATAATCAGCCAAATTTGTCCTCTTGATATAAAGCTAATAATGTGCATTATGTATACCTTGGAATGCACTCCTATCAACTAGTTGATGTTTTCCAATATCAAAGAATGTGCCATTTGTAATTTATACAAACGTCAAAACACAAACCTATGTAAAATATATCATTTAATCTTACTTAATACAAGAAAATATATATTCAGCAATAATATCAATTCTTTATATTCTCACTAACAATGTGTGATAAAAATAAATTTATAAAACCATAACATATAATATACTCATCTAATCCACTACTCCTATACCTTTTGCCAGCCTTTACCTTCGGCGTACTGCATGACGGATGGTTCATTTAACTACTGAGTAAAATAAGAATGAATGTTGTTCACGAATAATTAAATAATTTACATATACATTTTATTATTCCTTAACCAACATTCATTCTCGTCAATGCTGAGTGATGACGAGATTTATAACAGCATCCTCCAACCCGTCAACTTCCAAGATTACTATAAATAACCAATATTCATTTTCGTCAATGCTCAGTGATAAAGAGATTCATAACACCATCCTCCAATCCGTCAATCTCCAATTTCCCACCAACCCTACTATAAATATTTTTTAAATACTCTGTGATCTCATACTGTCCAATGTTATCCAATGTGGTATATAGAGTCCTGTTACAATTCTGCTGCCATGCGGGCGTCCATGGAATCGAGCCGGCAAAATGTTCGGATAAGTTTTCGCAACCGTTCAAGTTGAGCGAACAAATTTGCGAGTGCTCCACGATGAACTTGAGGGCGTTTGATGTTAGTGCAGTATTGAAGGATACATCCAAGTTGTGCAGGCGTTTCGCGATTAGAATTAACCTAAAAAATTAATTGTTAGCGTTAAAGTTGTCCAAAAAAAAAAAAAAAATTAATTAATGCGTGATAATCGTATATCGAAAAGCGCATTAACTAAATTTATTTTATATTGTGAATTAATAATTCAGTGTTTTTTTTTAATAAATTTCTTCTTTTTGAATAATAACATGGTTTGGCAAAAATTTACAACAACAAAAAGGTTCCCCGAATTTAATTAATAAAGTTTCATATCGTTGCGCGCATAATGCGCATAAATTACATATAACAACGGTGGACAATCTTTTTCACATTGCTACGGATCAAAGTGAAAACATAAATTTATTTATAGTTCAATTTTTAATTAGAAAATGTATATATTTGAAAGAAATTAAAAAAAACAGAAAAATATTAGTTGGGAAAAAAGCAAAATGTGCGCTTTTTATGAAAATTTTACACGTCATGATAAATTTCTCAATATTCTTGCAAATTTTGTTAAGACATACGTAAATTTGAGAAACTTTAATATAAAATACACAAAAGTCGCTGAAAAGATGTAAAAACTTGCTGAAAAAATGAAAATTTTGTAAATTTTTCCTCTTTTTTTTGTATAGATTTAATATTTTCATTACAAATTTTTCCAATATTTTGCAAAGTTTATTCGAAAATTAATAAATTTATGAGATTTTAATAATAAACCGCGGGCCGTACCGTTAAACCTTTCAATTTACGCAACATAAATGTGTGCAGCAGCTTCACTTAAAATTTCTGTACTTTTTTTTTATAAATTTTCTCAAAAACTTTATTTATAAAATATTTGGATAAAAATATGCAGTTTATATGGAAATTTTTCGAAAGTCCGCGTGATGGTGATAGCCTTCAGTTGGCTAGAACCGTTTCATTTCACTACATCAACGCGCTTAAATTATCACTTACCGTTGAATATCCTGGTCCCCAAAGTTGCAACCGCTAACGTTTAAAATCTCCAAAACATTATCGCATGTATCACCTAATAAATTAATTATACTATTTGCAATTTCACCAGCATTGCAGGCTAAATTATTCGACACATCCAATTCTCGAATCGTTGTAGGTTTCAACTGGTTTATGAAATAGCAAATCGCCGCACCATTCATTTGGTTATTACTAATATCAAGCACTTCCAGCCGATCAAAACCGAAGCGTAATTCTTTGTAATATACATCGTTGTTGATATCAAAATCGACGTTACAAACGCGCAGCGTACGCAATTCAGCGCATCGTTGCGTTAGCATCGCCAAGTACATCAAACAGTCAGCGCCCAAAGGATTGAAACTAAGATCTAACTCGGCCAAACTCGGCGCAAATTCGCTGCATTGCACCATCTGTTTAATAGTCTTGCCACTAAGATTATTCAGGCTTAAATTGAGTGAGCGCAGTTGATGCATGCCGGCGAGCCCCTCACACAACATTTCAATGCTTGTATCACCGATAAAATTACCAGATAAGTTGATTTCGACTAAATTGGTTTGGCGCTTTAATGCCACACATAACGGATGAATTTTATCCCCTAAATTTTCGTTTTGTATGTGTAATTTGTTCGTTGCATGCTCCAAGCATTCTACTATTCGTCGATATTCATCTAAAACAATTATGCACATTAATAGTACCGTTTTGGACCATCCTGTATTATATCTTACCCATTTTTAAATTACTGCAAGCGTATTTGTAGCGTTCCAGCAGCGTGACATCATTCCATTTTATGATCGTGGCTTGTATTTCACCTGAACTGTTATCGTTCGCTGCAAATAATGTACCGATGACGTCATCTTCGCAGAGAATCGCACCGTTTTGCGTTTCCAATTGGATTGTAGGCCTCGAACCTTCTCTCCTAGCAATCAATACAGTAGATTTGTAAAAACTGGGGTAAAAGGGGTGGTAGAATTTTTAAATTATTGGTAAAGTCATCGTCTAAAGAACACCCTTAGAGTTTTCGGTTATCATTAGTTTACATATTTTTGTCCAGATGAGAAAGGGCTGATAAGTTTCAGACTTTTTCAACTTTTTTATGACAGTTTTTTGTGCTTTTTTGTAATTTTTCGTACTACTTATCAGACGGTATAAGCGATTTTTTATTATGTTACAGGTGTGCTTAATACGTCAGATTTTAAGGAAATTTACTTAAACGTATTTTAGCAAAACCACTTACTTGTAAAAACGCTTGACCGACTCCTCGTTCAGCCATCGAATGTTTAGTGTAGTTAGCTGGTCGGAGGGCACCGGCACGCGAAATAGCTTGCCGTCGATGCGCACGTCAACGTTGAGAATGTTGCTGAACGTCGTCGGATAGCTACTAGCAGTAACTGGCGATCGATTGCTATTGGTAACTGGTGACGATCGAATGCTGGTTGAAGCAATTACTTCGTGAATAGAGTCATTGCTATTATCATTTTGCTGCATAAAGTTGCTGATTTTCGGTTGCCGTTTGGCGCTCAGCTTCGCTTGAATCGCATCATCGTACTTATCATCAACGAGCAATGTAACTGGACTGACACTTCTCTGACGCGTAAAACCTGATTTGATTAGATTGCTTTGGACTTTCGGCTTTTTCTTAATGATACAGTTTAACGAGTTAAGTGTTTTCTTGCGCTTATTTTTCGCCAAATCATCGTCCAGCCAATCGTCGCCCACCTCATCTGGGCTCATTAGTGCGCTAGACGATTTCCGCTTCTTCAGAATGTTTACCGACGCTTGCGACGGTCTATTTTTAAGGTTATTCATCGCACTGATATATTCACTAGTTGCGACCGAATTATTGGCGTACGATTGATTCGATTTCTTTGGCGATGCAACAAAATCCTCACTATCGTCGTCATCATCCATGAGCGAACTATATCTACGCATCGCATCGTAACGCTTCTGACTTTTAGCGTTCGGTCTGCTATACTCACTAGTTGCATCCGAATTATTGGTGTACGATTGATTCGACTTCTTCGGTGACGTAACAAAATCGTCATCATCCACGACCTTACTATGTCTACGCATCGCATCGTAACGCTTTTGCCGTTTGATGTTCGGCTGTACCGGCTGTGAATTGCTTTCCACATTGTTCACCAAAATAAGCGCCGAATTCTCCTTGTTGGCGATGGGTATATCGAAATCGGTTTGGCCCGCCTTTTTCAGAGCGCTCGTTAAGCGCGCAACGAGCTTCTCAAACTGGTCTTCCTGTGTCGGATCTAAATAACCCTCCCGATCTCGCCAGGCTCGTAGTACGTGCAGAGGTGTTTGGCGATTGTTGTTGCGCACCAAGGGCGAAGCGCCAGCGTTCAATAGGTACTCCACGATGGATAAATGGCCGTTTTCGGCGGCATCATGGATTGGAGACATACCTACACAAAATAACATTAACGATTATGAATATTAGTGTAAAATTGATTGCATATCATTAATTAATAATTGTAAGTACTGAAACAATTACTGATCCATAATTAAATATGTAATAAACACGAAAAACAACGTAAAAGAGAATATATTAACTATAGGTACGTATAACAATTAAACAGAAATATTTGATTCTGAAAACAAATTAATACCTCACTAAATCTTGCACATGAGTTTCTCAAGAACATTACGTTAAGCGAAGGAAAAAAGGAAAAAAGAAGTAACTGGTGAAAAACAAGCATATGTTATGGCGTAATATTTAAGATGCAAGATTTTACGTGTCATTAAGTTGTGTTCACTATAATATACTCTAAAATGAGGAAAACATGGTTTAAGTTCAGACATAGACAACTTCCGCCTTTGAAATCGACTAAAATCATTTATCTTTTAACACTTTAAGCGCGGCGAAGCGAAGATAATTTAAATCAAACGGTCACTTGTGTGTGCATAGCACCCAATGTGTTAAAAAGCTTATGTAAGTTTTCACAAATTTGAAAGAGGAAAATAACAGGCCTGTAATGTTTTTGCGGTCCTTAAAATCTTGCATGTAGCCCAGGCAATCTTTTAGGTTTGTACAAATTTGTAATCAATTACACATTTTGTCATTACTTTGTTTAATCATTGAATCCAGAATTTAAAAAAGTTTGTAAGTTTTCAGGAATTTGTAAAAATATCAAAATTAGTTTACACAATATGCACTATTGTTTGTTCATCAATGGGAATTAATGCATGGTCTAGACATGGTGTTATAGCGAGTTATTACTGTAAATACACCCACTACCACAAGAATCCGATCACCTGCAAGCGAAATTGACCCTAAGCGAATAAACAACGCCAACTACGAATATCTAGTAATTAATTAGTAGTATGCCTTATTTCATTGGTACAACGCCAACTTCGACTCTCTAAGTACACATTTACGCGTATTCCATAAGGCGGTAAGTTTAAAAAAGCGATCGGATTCTTGTGGTAGCAGATGTATATGCATCCATGATTGAATACAATACAAACCTTCGCAACCTGCGCCGCCCCTATCGTTGATCGCAGCACCATTCTGCACTAAAATTTGCACAACATCCAAGTTGCCATGATTACACGCTTCGTGCAACGGCAACCAACCGGTAAAATCGCGTACGTTAACAGTATGTCCCTGTTCTATCAGTTTCCGCACCAAAACCGTGTTACCACTAATACTGGCGCGATGTAATGGAGTTTCGCCCTTGGCGTTGCGTTTCATAAGCATCGCCAGCGATGGTGGCTTTTTCTGCCGCTTGGAATCATCGTCGCTACCTCCTGTAAACAAAAAAAAACAAGTTATTGAATAATTTTGACAAATAAGGTTACTTGCAGTACGAGGTGAACGGAAGATTTTGAATCAAAAACCTTTTGGAAGAATATTTCCAAAAACAAAGATATATATCATATATATAAATAAAGGTGTAACAGATCTCATAAAGCGTCTGCCTGTCTTTTTGACGAGTTGCCGACAATTTGTCTGTTTCCTTATCGCTTTTTGTTCGAAATATAGGTTGGGGAATTGCCGATTTCAGGTATAAAACGAACATTTCCGTCATGTTTTGTTTTACTATTTCTGTAAAGGAAAGAAGGTGGTGCAAGCCGCCGAAAAGTTACGTAAAGTGTATGGTGATGAAGCCCTTAAAGAAAAAAATTGGTTTGAAGAATTCCGTTCTGGAGATTTTTCTCTGAAAGATGACCAATGTTAAGGTCGACCAGTTGAGCTTAATGAGGATGAAATCAAAACCATCACCAGAAAGGTGATAAAAGGTCATCGAACAAAATGGAAAATATTTAATAGATTAAAGTTTTTCCCATTAAAAAAACTCTTATTTCATTGAAAAAATCGCCATTTTTTACTCCAGTGATGTCATAAAACCGATTCTGCATTCAGCAATTCTGATCTGCTATATATTAATATAACTATCTTGCACCAAAATAACTTACCGCAAATATTCAATTACTGTGAAAAACTTGGCGCATAAAAGAAAATTTGATTCGAACACCAAGTTGTTTGATAATGATGAACTTAACGTAAAACAAACCTGACAAATCGCTCAAGTCGATGGTTTCGTAATGATTGATGGACGTTTCAGCATCGGAACATTCACTCTCCGACGTGGAGTAATCGAGCGTATCGAGATCGCTTTCAAGCGGTATCGCTGCCGATAGTCTACCAAACTTTTTCAGCGTGTGGATGAAACGCGAAAGCACCTTCCCCTCCAAATGCTTGTCTTTATGCTCGCGCGCTAAATTACGCGCCTGTGTATACACCTTAATAAGATCATCGATCGTCTTCCCGTTTCGTTCCATCACTTCGACGATGTGAAACAGCGCATCAATCTTGTCCTTGGCACTGGTCAGACTCAGATCGTAGTAGCGCTGAAAGTACTCCACGGCGCTTTCATACTGATCCATATCCTTGTAGGTGAGCGCGAGACTGTTGTAACATGCACTTAACTCGCGCTCATCGAAACCTTTACGCTCTGTTGCCTCGAGCATCTTTTTATAGTACTCCACCGCTTTCGAAAAGTTCTCCAAGGCAGTGGCGCCGTCGCCCATGCGTTCGTACAATTTGCGACGCGTCGTGTAATCGTGTTCGGCTGTGAGAAGTAGTGTATCTTCAGTCTGACATAACATGATCACTAGAAAGAATAATTTTAATTAAATTCTGCTTAAACTTACAATTAGTTTAATAAATTTTTTATGTCAAATTCAATGATAAATTGGAGAATGATTTTTAATTCACGATGATGTATGGAAACTTTTATATCGCGTAGGGTAGACGGCGAGAAGAAATATAGATAAGAACATACATTCATCTTCATCTTTAGATAATTGTTTTTTCTTTGGGTTAATATGTCTTACTTACCAATTTTCAAATGTTTTTTAATTTTTTCGTACTCGGATTTATCGGGCGTTTTCAAGCGGTACGCACGCTTCAACATTGCCTTAGCTTGTGGAAAATCGGCCATTTTAATCAGTAGACCCGATTTTTGCACCAATGAGCTGCATAGCAGCTTGGTATTTTTCACCAGCTCTAAAATTAAACAGATTTTGTGAATTAATTAGCAAAAACTGTGCAATTTATTAAGTAATTAATTATTTGAAGAACTGTTTAACTATCACGGGTGTTAAGGTAAAGCTATAATTAGCTTAGCTCCAAGTCTAAGTCTACTTTTTGTTTGCAACATTTAAAAGTGAAAGAGTAGTAATTCGTACTGATCAAGTAAAAATGGATATTCCAATGGATCGTATAATATTAATAATAGTAGTAATAAAATGAATGTCACCAAGAATAAAGGAAGTACCTGCTAAGTGAATACTAAGATCAATCAACAGATGTAACTCTATGAGCAATATTAACAGATAGGGAAGAATAAACTGGTCGACTAGTTCCTGTGCCATTTTCTACTATGCTTTTTATTAAAGGAAGAGTTAAGGAATGCAGTAACAATCAAAATCTAATACATAGTAGTATTTATTCGGGGGAATACCATCTATTAAAGGAACTAATCAATTTCCAGATTCCAATTATAATTTATATAACTATAAAAAATTATAATAAATGCGTGAACAACATTTACAGTTGACAATTCTCAAAATCTTTTATTACTAATATAGTTATTATTCGCGGACACGTAAACGTAAAATACTTTTTGGCTAGATATAATTAATACCTATGTAGGTATAGGAATTTATAAAGCAAGTTCGTGAAGAACGGGGGCAAAGATGAAAATTATGTTTTACAGTATTGTATCTTTATCTCTGTGAACCGCCAAACTTTTCTTGCGGATCAGCGTTTGAGAAACACTGCTCTAAATAAGAACCTACTTTTTGGTAAATACTAACCAGCTGCCTCGATAGCCAAATTGATATTGTTCACAGCGTTGCTATAATCCTCGAGTTTGCTAAAGATATTGCTAATCAGCTCATAAACACGATGCAACTCGTTGTAATAGTTGTATTCTTTGAATAAGTGTATTGACTTTTGGAGTAAGTCGATCGCCGCCTGGCATTTGCCTTGGTACTCCTTGCAAACACCCAGATTCGAGTACAAACGTGCCATCATCTTCATTTGTTCGGATTCCTTTACAATGCCTGTCAGGCTAATTCAAATAAAGATTAATATAAAGCAAATTATCTATCTCCGTCCAGAAATAAGTGTCCCATTTGGATTTTTTTTCGTGTCCAGAAATAAGTAAAGGAAATTATATATTATATTTAAACTTATCTACAATTATCGCTTCTGGGAAACGTTTAGGAGTGATTCGAGTTATTTAAACTGAATTTATGAAACATCGCTAGTGCCAGTCCCGCCAATTCAACCAGTTGCAACTTCTTATCATAATGTTGAAGTAACACCAACAATCTATGATTATGAGAAACCTGTTGTCGTTGATCAAAAGCCGCTTATCGCGGAATAAGTTCAACCAGCAATAACATATCAATTGGTTCACTGCATTGCCAAACCAGCAATTGTTGAGCAAAAGGTACAGCCTGCTATAACCTATCGCGAAGTAAAGTGTGATGGTTACCATTATGCGAAACCCGCCAATGTATTTAAAGGAGAAACCGACTATCGTTGAACATCATCATGAAGGCTATAACAACCAGCGATCTTACAACTGAATTTGTTGTTTTGCTTGAGCGTTGCTTTAACTTGTTGTCACTCAATTCAAGTAAAGCATAAAAAATCACATGCCTCGTGTTTGGACTTAAACTACGTCTTTTATGACCATTTCCTGGCAAAATATTTTCCATACCACCATACTCTTAGATTGAAACAATTAGGTTTTAAAAATTCTCATTTTTGTTTATAGAAAACTGTTATTCTAAGAAAAGCTACTAAATTATTTAGTTAGTGTTATAAACTTAGCCTATAAGTTTTTCTAAATGACGTTCAGCATTTAAAAGTTTAACACCTTATCTTAATTTTTGAAAAATCGAAATCCGACACTTATTTCTAGATCAACGTATGTACCTGTATTTTTTACCTTTGGGATACTTTCAAGCTCTTCATAAAAGCATTATAAGCCAGT
>JARJDW010008823.1:0-16175 GCA_030264715.1 Adinopsis sp. GC000173 | reverse complement strand
ACTGCTGCTGCCACCACTGCTGCTGCTGCTATATTGTACGTTTCGATTTTGTGTACGGTTTCATTTCTGATGCTGAACAAATTCCCTCGAGGAAATAAAAGCTTCATCGAGTTGGAGTGGAGAAGCGAAATTGCCCGGAACACGACGGTTGTGTGCGGAGAGCGAGAGAGCGAGTTGAGTGGAGTTTTTCGGGGGTTGAGTGCGAGGGTTGTAAAACTTGGTGGCTGCCATGACCTATTTCAGCGCGACGGTCGCCTCATTTACTGGATTATTAACAGTACATTCACGAGTTGGATTCTCGGTTACTTTAATGTCACTTGCCTGAACATTCCAGATTAAATGAGCGCTCACTTCCATTTTATTAGATCGTCCCTTTGCTCCCTTTGCAAACATAAACATCTCACTCTTTATGCGGCCGCTACCGCCGTCGCTACGCCGTTGCCTGCCAGCTTCTCTATATAGATACTAATGAGGCCTTTTTTGTTTTTCCATCTTGCAGAGGAATTCAATATCGCCGGCTGAGAGGGAAAAGTATCGGCCGCGGACGCCGCAGGAGAACGATCACAAGAAGATCAAGAAGGAGGAAAAAGATCTCGGCCACGTAAGTATGAAAGTACGTACTAACTTTTTTGACTAATCCATTTAACGAATCTTGTAGCTTGTAATTAACAAACGAGTACAATTAACCACCAAATTTTGGGTAACGTAAATCTTTTCATTTATTTACTAATCATTATTTCTGTGTCGTATATTATATTATACTTTATTATTTATTTTATTATTTAATTAATCGAATTAATCAATATTTACTACCTACTATAATATACTCCTATATTATAATCTAATGGTGGCGCAATTCAAACATAACGTAATGCTTTTAGATTATTATTATTATTATTATATTTTTTTATATGTTAGCAAGTGCAGTTCACAGCTTGAGTCGTAAACGTAACGTGCAGTAAACAGACGACAGTAAATGCAAGGAATGTTTTATTATAATATAAAATGTCGTTTTTAGCGCGCGCAACTTGAAGAGAGAGACATTATTCTAACAAGTGCTCTTCAAACAAAAACCACATGACCTAAATCTTTCTTTACCACCGTCGTCGTCGTCGCCGCCGCCGCCNTGTCGTTTTTAGCGCGCGCAACTTGAAGAGAGAGACATTATTCTAACAAGTGCTCTTCAAACAAAAACCACATGACCTAAATCTTTCTTTACCACCGTCGTCGTCGTCGCCGCCGCCGCCGCCGCCGCCGCCACCATCGTCGTAGTCGTACTTTCCAACTACTTCATCAATTTGATGATTACGAATAATAATTTAATAGTCGCGCGCTCGTAAATCCATCTCTAGATTTTTTAATTAGCATACATAAAAAACTTGAAGTTTTAGATACTCGTAGATGATAGGTTTTTTATGCGCTCGACTACACTTTTCTCTCATATAATGCTACTACGCGCTCGTATAACAAAACGCAGCAGCAACAACCGTCGGCCGGCAAATCTAATCTAATAATATATATACTATACACGAAATTTTCGTTCGGCTTTTAATTGCCATGCATGCGCACTTTTAACGACTCGACTTGTTTATAATTAATTTATGAAAACGCCGAGCGTTTATTGCCATTAATAAACAACAATCGAGCAAATGAAATTTCTAGCGAATTTAACGAGCGCAAAAAATCATCATCGTGCACCAGTGTGTGTATGTGTGTGTCTGTATGTGTTGGGTGCGCGCGTTTGTAATGTAAACGCGTCATTTATTCTATACATTCTTTGTTCTTCGCCATTAAGCACGAGCTAGTAGAGCAAATGGCCTTAAAAAAAGTTTTTTTTTCGGTGCGGGCGTCGAGTGTTGTGTTGTGAGTGAATGTATATGTGTGTGTGTGTGTGTGTGTGCGATGTTGGACGATAAAAAAAATTGCGCCCGGCACATCGTTGTCGAAGCATTGTTTTCCTCTCTCGCTGTGCGCCGTGCTAACCAAAAAAAAGCAGGAGGCAAAGATCTATTGCCGCTGCTACTACTACATACATACATACTCGTATACGTTCGTCGCGTCGTGCATTCATTACGTTTTGCGTGCTTTTACTACGCCAGGTGGTTAATAGGGAATTTGTTTAAATGCGGTTTTTAATTGAATTGTAATGCATTATTATTACATTAAGTTGCTTTTTTTATATATTGGGTGGTCGCGACAATTGATAAAAGCGACTTCGATAATAATAATGATAATAAAAAGAAAAATTTGTTCAGTGTTGTTACGTGTTGTTGTTGTTGAAATGTTTCACAGAATGCAGAATGATAATTAAATGATTATGTATAGTTCTATAAATACATCTACATAATATAAGAAAGCAACATGAGATAATAAAGTTACAAGTCTTTTAAAAACCTGTTATGTATTGTATTGTTAGTTTTTTTTTATTTTATTTTATTTTGAATGCATGTGTAGGTTTTCTTTACATTATGAGACATTACTATGGTCTACTTAGCATATAATAGTCGGTAACGGCGTCTCTTTGACTTCTTGATACGTGACTACCACTGCAAATCACCCTTTGTTTTCATGTTGTATACATTTTTTTTAACAAAAAAAACCTCCTCTCTCGTTCTCGTTCCGTTCACGCTTCACACTCGCTCCATCTCTTTCAATCCCTCTCCATACATACAAATGGTTATAATATTACCCACGACACTAATTACAAACATTTTTTCGCATGTTATGCTACGCGCAAAAGCAATAAAAATACTTGTCGTTGTTCTGTTGCGGGCTTTAATGACTAATTGTAAATTTTCTGTTTCTCTGTTCTCTGTTTGTGTGCCCATTGTACCGCATGTAGCATAGCGACGGTGAGAAGAGCGATCAGGATTTGGTCGTAGACGATGCCAGCGAGGATCCCGTTTCGCCGCCGAACGGCACCGCATCGCCGCGTGAGAACGGCATCGATAAGCTGTCGACGAAAAAGGAACATCCCGGCCCGCATAGTCCACGGTCGGGTACATCGAGCAATGCTTCCACGCCATCGACCAAGAAACTGGATGGCGAAAAACCAACAACGCCAATTTCCAAGCCACTTACACCGACGACGGCTGCACGGGCGGCAGCCGGTGGCAGTGATTTGAAACCGGTGGTTAAGCAACCGACACTAGGGCAATATCCATACTTGGCTGGCATGTCAAATGGTATATAAGCAAACTTATCTAACACCTAAATGAATAAATAATTAATTGATGAATATTATAACAGGTGGAGGACCGCACGATCTTCAAGCGGCAGCTGCAGCAGCCGGCGCCTATGGTGCGATACACAATAATCTGGCACCGACGTTGAACAACTATCCGCGCCCGCCACTGCAGGTCGGCTACGATCCGCACTCGCAGATGCGGGCGCCAGTCGTTCCCGGAATGGGAATTCCCGGCGGCAAGCCGTAAGCTAATTTGTAAATAAACACAGCGCGCACAGCATTGACTAATTCGCTTATACTATTTCAGTGCGTACTCGTTTCATGTGAGCGCTGACGGACAAATGCAGCCTGTGCCGTTTCCGCCCGATGCACTAATTGGCCCCGGCATACCAAGACACGCTCGACAAATAAATACTCTCAGTCATGGCGAGGTGGTGTGCGCCGTCACCATTTCGAATCCGACAAAGTATGTGTACACCGGTGGGAAGGGATGTGTGAAGGTGTGGGACATCAGTCAGCCGGGCTCAAAAAGTCCCGTCTCGCAATTGGATTGTTTGGTGAGTAATGTTTTATACAATAATTTGAAGCAATCTGTTGAAAGTGTAATCATCTAATTTAAATGAATTTTTAGCAACGAGAAAATTACATTAGATCTGTTAAATTACTGCCTGATGGGCGAACATTGATTGTCGGTGGTGAGGCTAGTAATCTTTCAATTTGGGATTTGGCATCGCCGACGCCGAGGATCAAAGCCGAATTAACATCGAGCGCGCCCGCATGCTATGCATTAGCAATAAGTCCGGACTCGAAAGTGTGTTTCAGTTGCTGTTCGGATGGTAATATTGCCGTATGGGATTTGCATAATCAGACGCTCGTACGACAATTCCAAGGGCATACCGACGGCGCTTCGTGCATCGATATCTCAGCGGACGGCACCAAACTGTGGACGGGCGGTTTAGACAATACAGTGCGCAGTTGGGACTTACGCGAAGGCAGACAGCTGCAGCAGCACGACTTTAGTTCGCAGATCTTTTCGCTCGGCTATTGTCCGACCGGCGAATGGCTCGCTGTTGGCATGGAGAATTCGAACGTCGAAGTGTTGCACGCCTCAAAGCCGGACAAATATCAATTGCATTTGCATGAGAGCTGTGTTCTTAGTTTAAGATTTGCCGCCTGCGGCAAGTGGTTTGTTTCGACAGGCAAAGATAATTTATTGAACGCTTGGCGAACACCATACGGTGCAAGTATATTCCAGGTATGTGTGAATCTATCTAAACAAATGCTCGCTTATTTAAACATGTATATATTTAACGTATTGTTCTTCTTCTTGTTTTAGTCGAAGGAATCTTCTAGTGTGTTAAGCTGCGATATCTCAGCGGATGATAAATATATAGTGACAGGATCCGGCGATAAAAAGGCAACCGTTTATGAAGTTATTTATTAAAACAAGTGCAACCTTTTTTTTATTACTTTAATACTCAAGAAAATAAAATAAATAAAAGTAAAAATACCTATATGAAGAAATGATATAAATGATAAATAAACACACAAAAATACTACACATACACATACACACACACAGAAATACACAAACACACAGTTACACACGTAAGTGATGCGAACACTTTAATTCTTGTCTAGTTATTAATTATAAAGAAATGTGATAATTATTTATAATATAAACACTTGTGCTTATAAAAAAACTGTCACATGATCTGATGATGAGGTATTAGATGATAAAAAAGTTTTTTTAGTTCATGATCTCCATGACATTGTATGTTTTATGCTTATTATATAGATATATACTATGTACATAATTTTTAATTAATTTTTTTATTATTACTATATTATATAAATATATGAAAAGCTCAAGAAATATTTTTACGCTAGCCAAGATATGAAATTCTTTGATTCTTCATTTTTAAATATCCATAGTACATATTTTATGTTCGTTTTTTGTGAAAAATTTTAATTTTACTTGTAAATACGCGAAATGTGAAACTAATGTGCACTACATACTTTTGTTTGTTATTTAATTTTTAGCTTGTTTTTTGTTGTTGTTTTAAGCAGAAATCAAAAGAGTCCTATTCTCATATCTATTTGAACTTTCTATAAAATATAAATAAATAAATAACAAATGTGACAAAGCTAAGTGTAGATAAAAATATAAATTATATTTTTAATGATGAAACAAATTGATGAACACACTTTATCGAATCTTCTTGATTCTGCTGAAAACATTCTCTCTTTCTCACACATCTTACAAAAGATAAATGAAAATGTATATTGTCTTATAAAAATTTGTAATTATATATTATATATAAATATGAAAAGAAAAACAAACAAATTTAGTATAAAAATTATAACGAAAAATGAACAAAGAAGCATCTGAATGTTGCCTATGTACACTTCTCACACAAAAAGAATTGCTCCAATTTTGCATGTGCAAAGAAACTATATTAGGTACCTTTATGTAATATCAGTGTTTTTCATTTCCCGAAACATGAAAATTAGTGAAACCAATGCGCGATCATTAAGATTATGTCAAACTATATTATATAGCAATGTAGATAAAAAGTCATTCTTTGTTGTTTTAAATTTTAAATATGTATATTATTTTATAAACTTTTATAGTAATGATTATGATGATGATGATTACGACAAAAAAACAAAAATATTAAATTAAAATGGTTTACCATTAACAAATTTTCATCAATCTAATTGTGGAAATTTGTTAACACGAACTGCATGCAACAGGAAACGAGCGCTAATATTGTATATTTCTATTAAAATACAAATCGAGAAAAAAATTAATAAAAACCTTGTCGATTCTAAGGAAAGAGATTGAAAAAAAATGTACTTTGTGATTATTAAAAAATTGTTAAGCTCATATCAATTACCACAAGATAATTCATTATGATATCTTGTTGTGATTTATGTTTCGAGCTGTAATAGATTACATGTTGTGTTCATTTTATAAAAAAATACAAGAAGAAAAAATTGTAACGATAACCAACAATAGACCAATTTATTAAAGTGGCATATACCTCACATACAAGCAAACAATAGCCCAGATTAATGTATTTTTATCAGACGATAATAAATTTATGTTTATTGCATTTTAACAATAGATTGGTTTTATTTAATACATAAATAAGAAATCCATACCCTTATTAAATAATTATTTCATCTACAGCAAATGAAGATTGTTATCTGTTGAAAAAATGTGCATGTGAAATAACAATTTCAATCTTAAATACCTACTTTATTAATCATTTGTCTACTAAAGATGTGAAATCTTTAGATTTACTCCGAACAGCATGGTTTTAGATTGAGATATTTAAAGTAATAATAAATTATTTTTTTCAATAGTTTTAGCGAATGGATGAATATGCACTTATTTTAAGGACAAGAGGACAATAAGAGTGGAAAATACAAGGTACATGAAATTTGAATATTCGATCAACTCCAAACAACTCAAATACTCTGCCATCTTTTAACTAGTAGTACGACTTAACTATTGTGTTCAGGCACAGATAACTATGGCCAAACATTTTAAAAGCACAACCATTGAGTAAGTATATTTGTTAAATTGTTTACTTGTGTTATCAATCGGCTCGAGTACATGGTCACTTTGAGCTCTTTCACACGATCAGGTATTTCGTTCTATAGTGGCCATCATCGCTATGAATGATACACATGTGATTCTATCTAATGCATGCAAATTGTTTCCTCACTTTTGTTATTTATATGTATGTATATTCATTGTCACTTCTAGCAAGGATTGGAAATTCATATCTTACATGGTGATGAAGCTTGCTGAAGACGGATACTTTTTGCCTGCCATGCGGCGAAATTCGAGCCCTTTCTCAATGGCAACACGATGCATATAAGACCAAACAGCACCAAATATATTTAAAAGAATGAGATCGTTGGGGGATTTATAAAATTATAAGAACTAATTCAACAAATTGGTTTTCACAATAACCCAAATTTATCAAACTCTACAGTTCGCTTTCAGAATTAAAAGGCAAGCCAAGTTTTCAATTTAAAGTCAAATTGTTCAGTATGCATTTGATTTTACAATAATTTAGGTTTATTGTCAAATATCCCAATATTCTTTTGATTAAAATTGTATTTATTAGTTATTATTTTTTACACTACTCATTTGCTTATTGTTAAATATACAAAGAATATGTAAAAAGATTACATAGGGCGATTTACGCAAAAGATGCCTTTAATAATAGAATGTTATTTGAGGTGCCTTTGTTGTTCATCGCCCTTTACAGATTATTTATTATCTTATTACAAATTATGTTAGGTATATAATTATACTTAATATTTAGGTATATACAAAAAGATGGTAAGTAATTTGCTTCGCATTTCATTCTTACTTATGTTATTAAAATACATTTAAAAATTAGATGATGTGGCAATTAATGCGTTCAACACATTTAATATAATGAGCAAACAATGAATAGAATCTTTCCATTATTAAACAAAACCACAATAATTTCAACAATAAACAGCGAAAAATGTTGATTGTTGATTACATTATTTATACAATATGGTAATAAAATTTATGCAAGTGGATCTCTTCCAACAATACGATATTATGCTTCGAAATTATTATCCACGTTAACATTATTACATTTATTAGCTGCCGTTTGTTACACATTTTATGTTTACATGCCGTCACGTGTTTTGCCGAAATTGACACAACGACTTTTATGAAAACACAATGGACATAACAATAATAATAATAATAATAATAATAATGATCAAACTATTCGCACTTTGCGCTCAAAATACGTTCCTAGATTACGTCTATCAATATATAGAATTTCCCAGCCCGTTCTTCCCGAACATAAAAACAGGAATAATCAACATTATATTAATAAAAGATTTGCTTAGCGATTAACGTATATATTAATAAAGAAGTAACCATCAGTAATGATATTGTCAATAAATTCGTTTTGAACTACTACTCAATAAATAACAAATAAAATTGATTGATTTTGTTGCTTGTTGCTTGTACCCTGATTTAAGGATGATGATAAATATTTACACAATTCAATTAATAATAAATAAAAACAGATATAAAAAATTTGCTAAATTTAGTAAAATTTATCGTATTTACATTATTTTAATTAATTGAGCTGATTTATGGTGTGTGTCTGTTTGTACATATATCATTTATATAATATATATATGTGTGTAAATCGTTCATCATCTTATAAAACACCTAATTAACAAAGAAAACACATTCGTTAGACAATATGCGCGCCGCCTAGATTAAACTAAAACTCTCTCCCGAGATAGATACATTTTTTTGATTCAATAATGATTTGTCTGTGTTGTGTATTCATCGTAAAAGATCAATTAATTAATTATGTGATTTTTAGAAGCTACGTTACGGGCTTACAGCTACGTGTCGTGCAGGATACTGCTCACCCGCTCCTCAACAGCCACCTTGCGCGATTTCCAAACGAATTCGCAGACGGCAATGACGCATGCAACACCCATGCCGCCCATCAGCACGACGAACACGCCGCCAACGTTCGCTAAGCCTAGCTCGTTGGCTGTGCTCGACGTCTTTGTCGTTTCATCCTAAAAAATAATTGTAAAATTAGGAATGGCGAATATAGCTACGTTAATTCAGTGTTTCTCAACTGCCTTTTCAAACTTGTGCTGGTACCGGTCCGCAGAAATAAAAGACGCGAATGTCCTACTTGAAGGGTGTTTATAGTTTTTCTTCACATATTTGCTCTACAACAGTGGTCTTATAACTGTGTTCCTCAGAATTCTCAGAGGTTCCGTGAGTCAAAAGAACAAATTCAAAATCATTGATAAAGAAATATAAAATGTAAAATATAAGTACAGATAATAGAAATCAGCCAAATTTCTGCCATTTTTAGTAAAAAATAAAAATTAGTTCCTAGCTGTCAAACGTCTTAGGTTATGTTTCTATGAAAACACTTTATAACTTGAAGGGTTTCGATAAAGATTGAATACCACCGCTCTAGAATATGGCACAACTGTTCAAACCTAATACTGTTCTACTAGTCCGCAAAAAATATTAATCAGCGAATAAGAAAAGGTTCAGAAACACTGCGGCAAGTTTGATGGATACATACTCGACAGGCGCCACCTCCACGCTTTTCTTTCCACCAACGCGTTTTCAAGATATGTAATTTGCCCTCTTCTTGCAATTTGAGAATTGCACCGCTAATTGCCGTACGGAATGGTGAATCTAAGAGTTAATACAAACGCTTAACTAATTTGAAGATCTTAATATTTTGAAGTGGGCACTTACTTGGCGGCATTGCAATACCATAGCCCTTCGAATCCAGCATGCCACCAACTTGTGTTAGTTCGCAGTTGCGCTCAATTACGTACTCAATGGACGTCGATTCCATTAGGAAAGCATAACTACCCTTACCCTTTACCACTCGCTCCACACCTTCTACGTTACTGGTTGTGAAAACCGTAGGTCGTGCCGATTCCATAAACGACCACATTCGCTGGTACGTCGAGAAGTTTGAGTCGCGAAAGAAAGCGGCTGTAGAACCGCCACGCAACGCTCCGTACTTGATTTTTGTTTGTTTCGCCAGATCTTCAGCGCTCTCAATTGGCGAGTCCATGCGTTCAACAGTTAGAAATGCGGCAAGATTAGCCGTATACGAAGAGATCATAATCAACGTAAAAAACCACCACATGCCGGCAACCATGCGCGTCGATACCGCCCTAAACAAAAACAATCCGAGCTTATTATTATAAATTGTGTTGTTTGCTTGAAGGGTTTAACATTCTCTGGTACAGCAAGTCACCGAATAATGCAGCACAATAGCGTAAGTATAAAGAAGCGAACGAAAATGTGTTGTTTTTTTTAGACAGTTTCAGTAAGTGTTACAATTTATGAAATGAAACAGCGATAACAACAACGACAACAACAAATCGAGACGATTTGCTTGTTGGTATTGTAAAGACTTACTTCGGTGCAATATCGGAGCCTTGCTGCATCAGTGATCCGATGGTGAACCAAAGCGAATTCAACAAGGTGAATTGATTCTCGAGGACATCGGGTTCGGTATTGCAAGGATGGGGATTGTCCCATTCGTATGGACTGAATCTGGAAGCAAAAGGTGCGGCGATGAGCACAACTCAGAACGCATTGACACTTACTTGGGAAGAAAATCGCAGCCTTGCTGCATCAGCGACCCGATTGCAAACCACATACAATTGAACAGCGTGAATTGGTTCTCTAAATGGTCCGGATTCGGATTGCACGGATGCGGATTCTGCCATTCGTACGGCGTAAATCTAATCTCACATCAATGTGTTTTATTAATGCGTTACGTTACAAGTAAATCGTTACCTGGCGAGGATGAAAAGTAGCACCGATACGCCGAGATAGGCTGTTGCCATGTAAATCCATACATCAAGTGAGAGTGGCGATAGGAATGAGAATAAATTTGGTGGTTGTTTGATCGGTTTGCGATACAGTATGCTAATGCCCAGATTCATAAACGGCATGGTGAAATCAACAGCCTGTTCGCGGTCGTACGTAATTGTTAAATCGGCAATCGCCAAATCGGCTTTCTGATCGAGGAGCTCCTTAATCATTCCATCCCATTCCTGAAAAAATAGTAATTAATTAGCATGTATGAATTGTGCTGTTTTCAAAACGTACCTTCGTCTCGCGATTAAGCGAACCGTATCGTCCATCAGGCGCTAAGCGTATAGTGTAGTTAAATCCCAGGATGTTGGAGATTTCATGAATCAAATCGACAGCATATCCTTCAAACTGCGCGTTACCTGTCAACTTCTCAGACGAATCCTTGCGCATACAGTACGGTGAACTCTGCAAGAAAAAAAAATGCACACACACGATGAAAAACGTTTATTCGATGCGACAGCGCTTCAACTTACCAAAATTGTTGTAACGATAAACGTCTTATTCTGTATGATTTCGACGATCTGTGTGTAGACCTCGCCGTACGTGCGCGTAAAATTGACACCCTCGGTGGAATTCCACGTGCCAATTTTCTTCAAGCCGTCGCGCGACAGCTCAATGATGTCGAGCGCGAAATCGCTACGGAATCCTTGATGATCAAACTTTATTATACCAGTCAGGCCTTTCATCTCCACCTATAATCATCAGCACGATAAAAAAGCGCTTAGGCCAGGCCGTTTGATGTTATTTATGCGCGCAGCAAACTTACAATCTTCATGTAATTGATAAGACTATAACCGTGTGGCCAGGTATCAACCGCATCGCAGCTCAATGGTTTGATATCAATTTGCTGGCTCGTGTCCAAATCGTGAAGCGCCTTGCTGAATAGATGGACCGCATCGTACATTAACGCCGTTTCAGCCTGTAGAGTAATTAAATGCATCACAATGCGCGCTAATCGTTAACGTTAACATCAACAACAACAACAACAACATTACCTTAACAAACGTGTTATTATCCTATAAAATAGATTGTAATAAATAATTTATATTCTGCATTTATGTATTCATTCGATTCATTACCAAATTGTCCGGCTTTGTGTTGCGCGTACGGCCATCGCTGAAGCTCCAATCGCGTACGATGCGCTTCACATCGACGCCCTCCGGATCGACAAGGCGAAATGCGGTGATGTTCGTACCGCCGTACTTAAACTCCTCGAGGTCCACTCCATGCAAATCCTGTAAAACAATAGTTCAGTAGATATTACGCATACAAATGCTAACGCATCCAATTAATTAATATACCAATGATGTGATCAAATAACTATGGTAATCGCTCATCATTCCAATCTGCTGCGCTTGTTTTAGCACGTCATAGATGCGTTCGGTGGAGCAATCTAGCACGATATGCGATTCGGCTGAGTTTTTAATCTGCTTCAATAGCGGCCTAAAAAGCGTTTTAAATTAATTTCACATTGTAAACTTCATTTGGTTTAATGCAGGCGCAAATATTTCAACAGTAGCAGCGCAACAATGATGTGGGTGCTATCAGCGAAAATTTATTATTAGAAATTTGTCTGTGGTTTTTGTGTAAATTTAACAACACTCCGCACATCCATACACACATACACAACGACAATGAAAAATCGTTAAATTAAATTGTGCGCGCGCGTACGCCACTGCGTTTTTTAATTACAGCAAAAATATCACGAAAAATTGCTTCGCTCACCGATAGTCCGAGCTTTCGCCGAGCTGCCGCACCGTGATGGGAAATTCGTACGGTCCATGCGCTTTTAATAGTTCCTGCAAACGCACCAGCCCCTCGTTGTTCTCGTAGATGATAGTAAACGATTTCCAGCCCCATGCCTTCACCAGATCAACGTACGCCTAGAAAACAAATTAAGTAAATTTTCTTTTAATTGGTGCCGGCGCCGGGCGGTGCACATTGACAGCGCGATGCAATAAATCTCACCATAAAATCATGATTCATCACAGCGCGCACAACTTTTCTTGCGTCGTACGTATCGTAAAAACTTTAAGTGTTTGTTGTTTGATTTATATAAATCGCGAGGACGAACATGTTTTATTAATGTGTAGCCATACTATACATTCGATTTATGAATGCATTTTGAATAATACGCCGACCAAAAACCTTTGATGTAAATTACCTGTTTGCGAATATTCAATGTGTGTACCGCGGTTGGGGAGTTGTTTGAAACATATTCGTACCTTTGAAAGGGTGGTCGGATGCGGGTAGAGATTGACCAGGCAGCTCTCGCGTCGCAATCGGTAGTCCCAGCGCGTCTCCAAGTGCGGTATCTCCATCGTGTCGCAGATTGATTGGACGTGGCTGGCGGTGTGCGCCGATTGTGGACCGAAAATTGCTGCCACGCCGCTTCGCAATAAATGGCATACTGAAACACCATTTAATCAAACATCAAACATCAAACTAAAGCTAAACTACCTATATAACTTAATATATTGTAATTTTTATAGTGCATTTTTATAGTTTAGGTTTTAGCAATAAATTACTCTTTCTGATTCTATTATTTTATCTTTATTTATACCGGTATTGGTCTATTGGACTATCTTCAGTAATTTCCGTAAAAAGTTTTAAAATATTGGGTTGGTGCATAATTATTGCGGCTTTTCTTGGCGCCATCATTGTTTTCTTACAAAAATTGACGTTTTGTTTATTATTTTTTATAAAAGTAATTTTCTCTGTTTCAGGAACAAAAAATGCGTACCAAAAATCACCTTCATATTCACCATATTATGCTCTACCATTTTGAGAAAGGTGTGCCTGATCGTCGAAATCCGATGGCCAACCTCTTCCTTCTTCATCTGCAAGATTTGTGTCGCCCGTTTTGAACCTCTTGAACCATCTTTTAACTTGACTTTTGCAGTAGAGCATAATATGGCGAATATGAAGATGATTTTGGGTACGCTTTTTTGTTCCTGAAAGAGGGAAGATTACTTTTATGAAAAAAAAATAATAAAAATACGACAATTTTTATAAGAAAACAATGGCGCGAAGAAAAGTCGCAATAATTTTGCACCAACTTAATACAGGGTGCGGCAGCATAACTTCCTTTTTTAAAATACGCGCCATTCATTCAATTGATGTCGTAGCGGAGCGCTAGTGTTCTCGTTTGACAGGGGGGGACCTTAAAGTTTTATCATGACGCAGTTTAGTCGCCTCAGCTAAAATTATTGACCAATGGTGCTTTGAAGAAAATGAAGTCGCAGTGACAGTGAATTCGGACCGGTATGTAAGCATGCTGCAGGATTTTTTTTCCACGGCTAAATGAGTTGGACTTAGGGGACATTTAGTTACAACAAGACGGCGTTCCCTCAAAACAGCCATCGATGGTCTGGAAGTGTGTGCCGCTGCACCGTCTTGTTGGTTAGTTGATGAGCTAGGAGAAAAAGTGAAAGGAAAGACCCCCATTAGAATTGAATTTTAAAGTGACTTCAGTGCTTCAAAGTGAAATCGGGATCATAGGTCACGAGTTATGGGGTTATTTTCCAACAAGACGGTGCAACGGCACACATTTTAAGAGTATCGATGGGTGTTTTGAGGGAAGACCGACTTGTTAGAACCAAATGTCCCCTCATCTATCCGTGGAAAAAAATCCTGCACATACCGGTCCGAATTCACTGTCACTACGACTTCATTTTCTTCAAAGAACCAGAGGCCAACAATTTTAGTTGAGGCGACTAAACTACGTTAAAACAAAACTTTAAGGTCCCCCTTTTCGAACGATACCACTAGCGTTCCGCTGCGACATCAACCGAATTAATGGCGAGCATTTTAAAAAGGGAAGTTATGCTGCCACACCCTGTACAACCACTATAATTATATCACACATTTTTTGTTTTAAAATGAAATAGGTTTAAAAATATATTTTTTATATGATTCACTGGATAATCTGCCATGTTAGACTATCAAAACATTACAATTTATTATTCTATTAAAAATATATTTTTGTTTAAAAGTAGTCGTATAGTTTCACGATGGTTATTTCTTAGCGACAAGTTAAAATTATATTATACATACTTTAAATTTATTCTAATATACCTACTTGGGACGATATACCCTTTTCCGATTTTCGATTTCGTTTTTCCACTGACCGTCTTGACTTGGAAATAGAGAAACTTATTTCTACTTCTCAGAAAAGACCGTAGGTTGAATACAGAAAACGAAAATCGGAAACGGAAATAAACGCCGTGTCTAGTAAATATAAGAAGCTGTATGGACAAATTTTTCAATATTACGACATTTGCGATTATATAATTTTGTGACTATTCAGATTATGGAATGAAAACCGACTCTTTTTGATCAAAAACAATTTTAGTCGTAATTTTGTTAATTTTGTGCGCATTTTTATCAACAGCTTGTAGGTAAATCAAATGTGCCAAAAACGCAAACTTTCAATTTTACGCTTTGTTTCATTCAATCAAAAATCGAACTGGACAATAAATGTTTATAAGCCGCAGCATGGTTTCCAGTTGGTTAGTTCCTTGCGACACTTTGGTAATATACTGTAAATTTATTGTAATGTATCGATCTACTAAATGTGAAAACGGGCAACTTTTCTCATTTTGCGACACTTGTCGATTATTCATATAGATTTTTTCCTTCTGCATTTGATGGAGTAATAATTTTATGTCAATTGCCACCATCCAATAAAAACCAGATGATTCTTTAGCTTCAGAAGCAGATATCTAAATGCTTAAGACGTTAATTGTTCACTCTTTTTAATCGTAATTTGTTAATTAGGTGCCATTTTTTATAAACTGCTTGTAGAGAAATCAAATATAAACAAAAACGATAATTTTAATCTTGAAAAAAGTACTAGATTTTTGCTTAAAAAATATCAATATCTACTTTGAATCGTGAATTTGGGCCTGATTTATTGCTGCAAACACATTTTAATCATTTAAATTTCTTCAGGTTATGATGGAGTAATAAAATCGCATGAATCTTTGGTTTCCACTTTGAATAATTTGTTTAAAAATATTTTCAAGCAACATTGTAAATATTACTTTTTTATAAATCAATTGTAAATTAATCCTCAGCTAAATGAGAAGTTTTATCTTGAAGAATGTTTGGTTCCAAGATAAGGCAACATTATGTTTATATTATGAATTTGAGCCTAATTTTTAAATGCTTTCAGGTTATTCATATACCTAATGGAGTAATATTTTCATGCTAATTCCAAACTCAATAAAATCGCACGATTCTTTAGTTTCCAATTTGAATATTTTTTTTAAATATATTTAAACAACGTTTTAAATACTACTTTGTTAATTTTATGCTCTTGTTTTTTTATAAACTGCTTGTAAATCAAACCTCAGTTAAACCGAGAACTTTCCTCTTGAAGATTATGTTTCGTTTCAAGAAGGGACGGCATCATTTTTGTATCATGTATTTGAGCCTGATTTTCTGCTGCAAACACATTTTAAGTATTCAAAAGCCCTCAGACAGCTTATTAGAATACCAAGGAAAAGTTTTTGACTTCACAATAAA